>PVJC01014379.1:0-28575 GCA_004026665.1 Murina feae | reverse complement strand
CCTAGGTAGGCAGTTGCAGCAGAAGCCTCTGGTTTGCTCTAGCTGTAGCGCTGGCCTCCATCTTGGCTTGGTTAATTTGCATACTACCGCTCTGATTGGATGATGGGCGTGGCTTAGGTGTCTCATGTAATGGTCGATTTGCATATTACTCTTTTATTATATAGGATACACACACACACACACATACTAGAGGCCTGGTACACAAAAATTTGTGCACTCAGCAGAGTCCCTCAGCCTAGCCTGTGCCCTCTCTTCATCTGGGATCCCTTAGGGGATGTCTACCTGCTGGCTTAGGCCTGCTTCCCAGGGGATTCGGCCTAAGCTAGCAGTCAGACATCCCTCTGGAATCATGGGAGCCCTCAGGGGATGTCCACTTGCCAACAGGGAGCAGGCCTAAGCTGCAGTCAGACATCCTTAGCACTGCAGTCGGACATCTCCCGCCACCACCGCTGTGCTGGCAACCTCAGCCTGGTTTGTGGCTGAGCAGAACTCCCCCTATGGGAGTGCACTGACCACCAGGGAGCAGCTCCTGCATTGAGTGCCTGCCCACTGGTGGTCAGTGTGTGTCATAGTGACCAGTCATTCCCAGTTGTTCTGCTGTTAGGGTCAATTTGCATATTACCCTTTTATTATATAGGATGTATTATATATATATATATATATATATATATATATACACACACACACACACACACACACACACTGAGTGGCCAGATTATTATAACCACTTGATGTTTGTAGGCAAATCAGCTATAATTTCATGCTGAAGTTGCTAGTGTGCCAGATCATTATAAACATTTGAATAGCACAACATACCTACGTATCATTGCTGATCAAGTTCACCCTATCATGTTGATGGCATATCCCAATGGAGACGGCTTCTTCCAACAAGACAATTTGCCATGCCACAGTGCTTGTATTGTGCAGGAGTGGTTTCAAGACCATGAGGGAGATTTTACCTTGTTTAGGTGGCCGCCAAAATCATCAGATCTCAATCCAACTGAGCATTTGTGGGACGAAGTTAAAAGAACCATCAGGCAGCTGGTTCCACAACCATTAAATCTCACAGAACTGGACAATGCTGTTTATCAAGCATGGTGTCAGATTCCTCTCATCACCTTTCAACATCTCGTGGAGTCAATGCCAAGAAGAATCGCTGCAGTATTGAAGGCAAAAGGTGGCCCAACGAAGTACTGATGGGGTGGTCATAATAATCTGGCCACTCAGTGTATGTGTGTGTGTGTAATTTTATTATTTAGATATTATGAAATATATCTAATATTTGCATTTACCCATTTCTTTGCTTAATTATTCTAGTACCTCAAATCTTTTCTCCTGGTCATTTTCTTTCTGTTTTAAGGGCAACATTTATAATTTTGCTTAGTGAGGGGATATTACTGGTAACTCTGTCTCTTTTTTTATCTAAAAATATAACTTATTTCATCATTGTTTATAAAAGGCAGTTTCATTGTGAATTTATTCTATCTGGACAGTTATTTTATTTCCTAGCACAGTCAAGATAAAGTTTTACCATCTTCTGTCTTTCATTATTGTAGTTGACAAATCAGCCTTATTTCTTTGAAAATCATTTGTTTTTCTCTCTGGCTACTTTCAAGATACTCCTTTTGTTTTTGGTAATATGATATTTCATTCTCATGTATTTATATGTAGGTTTCTTTTTTTTGATATTTTTTTGAGTCTCAGAATCTGAAGATTTAAGTTTATTAGCTCTGAAACTTCCAAGCTACTATATTTTCACTTACTTTCTTCTGTGTTATTGATTTGTTATATGTTGCATAATATAATATAACAATATAATATTAGTATAATATAATCCTGTGTAATTAAAGGTTAATATGCCAATTGACCAAACAGCGCAACAACTTGTCGCTATGATGTGCATTAACCACCAGGGACCAGACGCTCAATGCAGGAGCTGCCCTATGGTGGTCAGTGCATTGCCACAGGGGGAGCGCTGCTCAGCCAGAAGCTGGCTCAGGGCTGGTGAGCACAATGGCATCCCCAAGGGTTCCTGGACAGTGAGAGGGTGCTGGCCAGGCTGAGAGTCCCCTGCCTCCCAGTGCATAAATCTTGTGCACCGGGCCTCTAGTATAGTATAATGTAATGTAATATAATATAATAAATATAATATAATATAATATAATATAATATAATATAATATAATATAATATAATATATAATAATATAATCCTATATAATAAAGCCCAGTGACCAAAATGGTAGAACAACCAGGATGACCACAGATCAGAACAACTGTGGCCCCTTCCCCTGGCTGGCCCAGCCGCCTAGTGGGGACCCCACCCTAATTTGTGGCCCTCATCAGGGCAGGCCGGCCCCATCCATGCACATGGCCTCTATCCTATATAATAAAAGAGTAACATATAAATTGACCCTAATGGCAGAATGAACAGAATGACTGCTTGACAAGTCACTGTGAGGTGCACTTTAACACCTTTCAGTCAGCAGGCTCCAATTGCTGGATGGCGAATGGGGAACCGGGGGTGGGTGGCGAGAGATGCAGGTGGAGCCAGGTCAAGGCCCCATCCTGCCAGTTGCCCCACACACAGAGGGTGACACATGGCGGGGGCAGGGCTGGTGAGCAGGTGGAAGTAGACAACTTTCTCTCCCCTTCCCTGCTCTGATTGCCCAATGGCAAATGAGGAACCAGGGATGGTTGGCGGTGAGGGGTGGGTCTGGCTGCAGCAGCCAGGGAAGATGGCCCTGATCACAGGCCAGGCCTAGGGACCGTACCTGTGCACAAATTTCACGTGCTGGGCTTCTAGTATAATATAATACTAGCAAGAGAAAAAAATTATATAAAATATGATGACGACGAGCCCTAACCAGTTTGGCTCAGTGGATAGAGCATTGGCCTGAGGACTAAAGGGTCTCAGATTCAATTCTGGCCAAGGGCATGTACCTTGGTTGTGGGCACATTCCCAGTAGGGGGTGTGCAGGAGGCAGCTGATCGATGTTTCTCTCTCATCGATGTTTCTAACTCTCTATCCCTCTCCCTTCCTCTCTGTAAAAAATCAATAAAATATATTTTTTTAAAAAATTAAAATATGATGACAAAAATTATGTAGAATGAAAAAAGGTTGGACAAAGTATAACATTTTTTAAAACAGCTAGTGCATAATAATAAAAGCATAATATGCTAATTAGACTGGACATCCTTTCGGACAACCTTCCAGACAAAGCTGGGGCTGTGAGGCAAGCCTGGGTACTGGGTGCCAGAGGGAAGACGGTGCCAGCAGCCAGGGGAAGGAAGGCCTACTCTTGCCCAAATTTCGTGCATCAGGCCTCTAATTATATAAATAAAACAAGGAAATCAAATACATAGATACTAGTCTCTGTTTTCCATAGATATTCATGCAACACATGAAAGCAGCTTTTTTTTTCTTGGATCTGAACTTCATAGCACTAGTTAGTTCAATACTTTATTTGTTGAAACTATATCCAAGCTTTAGCCTTCTTAAAAGATTGTTTCCTGAAAGCACCACTCAAACCACACACATCTTTGTCTACATTTTATAGTTTTGAACATCTCTTCCAGTATTTCATAACCTATAATATAAGCTTTTCCAATATCACTGTATAGCTGTACATAGGATTCTATAATATTGCATCAGGTCTAGAATGCGATTTAAAACCCATGCATACATTTGGAAAAAAGAATAGAAAATATTTTCATTTTGTATGTCTTGTTTTCTCATAAAAAATATCCATTCTCACAAACCTCTTATTTTAAGTGTTTCTTTAGTACAGCACTGTAGTTAAGCACAGTATTGTAGTTATTTACATCTGCAAAATCTGTGAATGTATCTGCATTTTGCTACACTCTTTGAGGAGTTAAGATTTATATGCATTTTAACATAAAAGTACAGTTCATACATTATAAACATTGGGATAGGCAACTAAATAGATATAAAACATTGACAATGCGTGTGGAAAAGTACTGGGGGACATTAGGGTGAGGTTGGTCAATGTGATTGGAGTATCAATGTTTCTTTCTTGGTATTTATTGAAGTTAATCTCCTATCCTCCCACCTAGACTGGAAGATGGGGCCCTGTCTTTCCTGAGGCTTTTCTTTTCATTTTACTTGATAACTGCATTTGGAAATATGTGTTCTAGGTACTTGAGAAGGTTGTCCGGGGTTGTAAAACTAGCAGGAATTTGGGAGGCAACTTACATTTCAAAAGGATAGAGAACATCTAGTTGCCAGTTTTCTAAAGTTAATGCCAACTCTCCACAATTTCATCCTAGAATCTAATAAAAGCCAACCTGCCCTTCGTCTCCGCAAACTTGTCTGGAGTTCACCATAGCTTAGTTCACCATAATTTATAATTCCAAAATAAACAATTTTTGCTGGTAAAAAATAAAAATAAAACATAAAGTAATGCTACAACTGTAGGGAGATCATGAACACAGAAAGAAATCTGCCTAAAGTTTAGCCAACCTGAGAGGAACATTAAGGCCATCCTGTCAATTTTACTAAATAAAGTTATGTATAAAATTAATATTATTTATGATGCAGCTCAAAATAAAGACCTGAGTTCAAGTTAGCCAAGGGCTGAGTTCAAGAATCAATGAACTGGATTTAATCTTGAAAACTAAGTGGTGCTGAGAACAAGAAACATTTAATATATACATATTACTTAGAACGTAAAGCAAAACGAAGGTTTTAGAGACTGAAAGGCTCATATATCTTAGGAAAGGTGCAACTAACCCCCAAATCCTCATCAAGTCCCCCCATTTTTGGTTCTTGATGTGCACCCTGCTGATGTGCACCCAAGGGATCTGGGCTGTTTCCCAGTGTTTTACTTTCTTTGCACGTACTAAACAGAATGTCTCATTGCCTTCTTTTCAGCATCTTTATTTCCTAGAATCCAGTCTTTATGTGTAGGCAGTTAATTTTAATTAATCTCTGGAGAATTCTGTGTTTTATTGTGCATTGACTGCCCTGTAGAATCACATCACTTGGTTAAAGTAAAACTGAGATATGTGAGTTAATATTGGTAGCATTAGTGTATTGATGCATTTTTTTAAAAAAAATTAAGATTGTCATCTCATGCATGTGCAATAGGTATATTTTGTTTTAGCACTTACTTGAAATACTAATTCTAATTAGTAGAGGTAAATATTTTTGCTTTTGTTGGAAAACTTTAAAATAAGCCTTTCTTACCTCATTTACAAAAGGAGAAATGATCAAGTTACAAAACCATCAAGGTCTTATTAAATTGCTTTTACTTCAATTATCTGTGTGTAAGTTTCTGGCAAAATAAAAATTGCTTCAAAAATATAAATATTGACACCTAAATTTAATTGTGCTTTGATATCCAAACCAGATAGATTTTACATTTTCTTAAGATAAATTGTGAAACCCCTTAATGTTTGCTCACTTCCAATTGTAATTCTAACAGTATTATACAACACTTAAAATTCTTATGTCTTATCTTTAGTATATAAATTATCATTTTATTGCAACAAATTCTTCTACCCTAATTGTTTATGATACATTTAATTTAAAAAATCCTTTTTGTTTTGAAAGTGATAATTTATTTAAAATTATTCTTTCTATTTTAAAAACCAATTTAAATATATATGGAATTATTTTTATTATGTTGAGAACCTATGTTTTCTTTTCACTTTACTACTTCTGGTAAAAGTGAACTGGGTTAGTATGTTATGTTATGATTCAATTTTTAATTATTTGGGGATATATCATTGCTGTAGGCAAAATATATGAAACATCAAATAGCCAAAGAAACTGAAAAAACAATTATTTTTATTGATACAGCAATTATTTTTTAAAAAATATTTCTCCCAAATAAATAACATGATTTTTTTTCTAATAATATCATTGTAATGAAAGTTTCCTAATTGGTATAGTCTTGCTTGCTGCCATTAAAATTGTCTCCTTAGGAAGTATTTTTTATTATTTTAGTCATATTAATTATGTATAGTTCTTTATTAACTTCACTAAACTTTAAGGAAATTGATAAAAATGCAGAGCTAATATTTTAAAGGACAAAATATGAAAAGACTACAAGGACTTGATGTTTTCTAGGATTTTTAGAAATTCATAACTCTTTGTATGTCATGAATTTTATTGTCCCCAGGAAAACAGGGACCTTATTTAAAGGACATTCTTGACTTTTTAATAGATGTTGACCTAGTAGATGTTTTCTTTAGAGAACTGGAAGAAATGAACAAATTTTCAAAACCTTGTTCTTCTTTATTTGACTCAATTATGATATAATATTTGCTATCTTTGGTGAGTAAAATTTCCCAATGATTTTTCTGGATTATTACAATTAGAGGTTTGTTTCTTTCTTTGTAATACTATTGGTCCATTATAGTGCTTAAATTACTAATGCAAAGACTACAATTGTAGTGCAGGCACTCAAGGAGTAAAATATCTTAGCATTTTGAAAGCTCATCTGCATAATTTAAAGATGTAAATGATGCAGAGTAACATCTTAATTGGAGGTATTATTTGAGGTAAAAAAAGTCAGTCATCTACCTTAAGATCTTGGAGAAGTGGAGGGACCTTGCTCAAATTAAGAAAAAGAAATTTTGTCAAGTGATTAATAAATAAGAAAAATCAGAGTTTATAATGCCATCCTCAATTTAAATGGTATGTCTCACTATACTATATTTATTTACTACTACATGTTTCTTACATGTATGTTTATATGACTTATTGGAACTTCAATCACATGCAGAATATGCACTTTCTAAAAAATATTTATTTTTCATTTATTTCAACTGCTTATAAACTTAAGATTGAGATTAGTTTTTGAACAAATACATAATAAAATTTGTATAACAAAATTGAACCACATTAGCATTTCTTGTAGCTATGAAATTGTTAGTTTTGATTATCTTTAATGGATTTCATTCAAATAACTAAAAAAACAACAAAAAAACTACTAATATTTCAATTCATGTTAGCTTTCCATTTTCCCATTCATGTTATATTTCATAAAATTCTGTACATCTTACTTCTTTTCTTTTCTTATAATTTATGGCATGTGACGCATCCTGTACTTTTTTTTGCATACCACATCTTCACATTTTGAACATATTTGAATTTGCAGGCTTTAAAATTAGCATCTGTTTCTCGTTAATCCCAGTCATTTCCTCAGGTGTGAGTGTAGTAATTACAGTCAGGTGCACAAGTCTGGCTTCATGTGTTCTTATTGGTACAACGTCACATTATTATCCCTTTGGCTCTAATTGCATTTTTTTACACATTCTACATAAAATTTCTACAAGATTTCTTATTGTATTAGCATTTTTACTTATACCACAATTTGCAAAAAATCTGTTGTTTTAAAAGAAAAGTTACAACAATGCACAACTTCTCAAGAGAAATGATTCTATTTCTGAATCTGTTAAATTTGCTATATTTTACTCAGAGATAAAATGTTATTTATTTGTAGCTTATTGCATTATTCAATGGAGGTACTCTTGTGGTTCTTAAGATGATTGTTATAAGCTATTTTCTCAAAAAAAAAACAACACCTGTTGCTTATTTTCATGTTAACAAATATTTTTCTTTTGATCCTGATTATATCTCCATCCTTCCATCTCTCCACTCATCCATCCCTTTATCCATTCACCCAAAATCCATCCATCCATCCATCCATCCATCCATCCATCCATTTGAATGATATTTAGAAGTGAAAGTAGCTTGTTCATACTGCTTTATTTATGTACATAGAGATTTGGCTTAGAGTATTTGACAAGTTATAAATGATTCTTAGAAAATATGTTTTCTTATTAACTGATTCCGACTACATATTTGTTCTGAAAAGTATTTTCAGGTGCTTCCTCACTCAGTACAATAATCTCCTGAGTTTTATGTTCTATCAGGATATTGGAATAATGCCAATCTGGATTATTCCTTTTTTGGTCTTCAGTATTTACTTCATCATTCTTTTCCTTTCTTTGGCATGTGACATGGAGTGGGAAAATATTCAGCATTTAACGCTTCTGAAACATTTTTGTGTGTTTTTTTTTTTACTAGGAATCTTACATCATACTTTTATGTTTTATGTGTGAAAAAAAAGCCAAAGGAATTATCTTAATTAGAATATCTCTTCTCTTTGATCTTTCAATTTGGCTTCTTCTTCTTTTTAAATTTCCTTTTATGGTTTTAGAACAAGTCACTTAAATAATTTATATACTGTTATATGCTATTTTCAATAAAAATCTACTATGTCATATTGTTAATTTTAAAGATTGCTTATTTTACTTAAATGAATATAATAAATCATCCGTTAAGATTAAGTGTTTTCAGAGAAGCAGAAATGTATTTAAGATCTATTGCAGACAATTCCAGCAGAAAATAAATATTAATTTTTTGATGTTGACTTATATTTTCAAATGCATAGGGCTAATATGCCCTGATAGCCATACAACAATGACAGTTTTAGATTTAGTTTTCCTTTTCTGACACTATAGAAAAAATATATTTTTAATTCTCATCTGAGGATATGATTTTTTTGATTTTAAGGAGAGAAGAAGCGGGGAGAGAGAGAGATCAGAACATTGATGTTAGAGAGAAACACTTATTGGTTGCCTTCTATATGTGCCCTGACTGTGAAAAAACTCAAAACCTAGGTATGTGTTCTGACTTAAAGTCAAACACATAATATTTTGGTGTACAGGATGACACTCGAACCAACTGAGCTCTCTGGCCAGGGCTGAAAATTATTTTATTATTATATATTTATTTGAAATGTTTATATTGTTACATGTTACATTTGTAAAATTTCATCAAAAGAATGTGCCACAAAGCTCCACCCCCCCCCAATTTACTAAGAATTATTTTCTAAAAGCAACTGCCAGTATTTTAAAATGGACTCACTAAGTCTTTAGTGTAATTTAAAATATTATTTTAATAAATAGTTAAATTAACTTATAACTACTGTTTGCAGTTGTTAGGAAATATATCTTTTCTTGACTATTTTGTAATTGAATATTAGAATAAACTTTTTATATTTTATATTTTTTGTTTATGTTTTATAATTACTCTTATTTTTCAAATTCATCTTTTTGTCTCTAAGTTAATTTGAATTTAAGAATAGCGTTTTCTTAGTGGATGGAGCCTTACCCCATGGACTGAAGGGTCTCAGGTTCCGCTCTGGTCAAGGGCATGGACCTCGGTTGCAGGCTCCATCCTGGCCCTGGTTGGGGTGCATGGGGGAGGCAACCAGTCAATGTGTCTCTCTCAGATCCACCTTTCTCTTTTTGTGTCTCTCCACATCTCTTTCACTCTCTCTAGGAATCCTCTGGTGAGGATTAACAACAAAAAACACAAATTTTTGGTTTAGAGAGTAATTTATAACTTAGAGGATTCTCTAGATCAAATGTCAATTGAAGCTGAATGAGGCATGATTAAATAATGTACTTGGGAAGTATTAGTGAGTGACTTACAATTGCCATAAAAATCGATAGAGTCGCTAAGTAAGGGGAGTATTTTAGGGTCAAACTGGGTAGATCAATTTTGGAGATTATTATAATGGACCAATGTTTGACAGGTAGGTCCTCTGGAACTTACTCATGTATTTGATGAAGTGATAAAGGAAATGAAAGAATAAAAATGTCTTCCTGGTTTCTGGCTTGGATTTGTGGCTGGATGTAAGTGAGGGTAGTTGGGGGGACCAGGCCTGTAGGGGTGGGCAGTTAGGGGGGACCAGGATGGCAGGGGAGGGCAGTTAGGGGCAATTGGCCAGAAGGGGAGCAGTTAGGCATTGATCAGGCTGGCAAGGGAGTGGTTAGGGGTGATCAGGCTGGCAGACTGAAGCGTTTAGGGGCAATCAGGCAGGCGGGTCAGCAGTTGGGAGCCAGCAGTCCTGGATTGTGAGAGGGATGTCCAACTGCCCGTTTAGGCCCAATCCCACTGGGGTCAGACATACCTCGAGGGGTCCCAGATTGGAGAGGGTGCAGGCTGGGCTGAGGGACACCCCCCCCCCATGCACAAATTTTGTGTCCTGGGCCACTAGTCTATATATATAAAAGCCTAAGTGACTGTTAAACCATTTGACTGGTAGTTATGACATGCACTGACCACCAGGGGGCAGACACTCAAGGTATAGGCATGGAAACATGGAACAGACTGATGAATCTCAGAGGGAAGTGGGGAAGAGGAAAGGAATTTGTGCACTGGTGGAGTCCTTTGGCCTGGCCTGCGGGGATCAGGATGAATCTGTGCACTGGGCCTCTGACATCCCCTGAGTGGTCCCGGATTGCAAGAGGGGCACAGGCCTGGTGAAGGGACCTCACCAGTGCATGAATCCATGCACTGGGTCTCTAGTGTTAAATAATATTAACTGCAGTCATCATGTCTTATTATGGAGTTATAAATGAAGAATGATTTTATTGATTATAGAAAGATTCTTGCTAAGAGGATAATCCTTAAAAAAAAAAGCCTCTAAGTAAATTCTGTGGGTTATATTTATGACAATTGTTTTCAGTTTTATTTTTTAATTCAAATTCTGTATTGTTTAACGTATTACATAAGTTTCTTTTTTTCCCCCATTGACTTGTCCCCGGTAGTCCCCAACCCCCATCACATGCCCTCCCCACGTGCCACCCCCCTATTTGTGTCCATTGGTTATCCTCATATGCATTCATACAAGTCCTTTGATTGATCTCTAAACTCCTCACCTTCCCCCATAGGTTGGATAGTCTGTTTGATGTTTCTATGATTCTGGTTCTATTTTTTTCATCAGTTTATATTACTCAATATATTCCACAAATGAGTGAGATCATGTGATATTTATCTTTCTCAGACTGGCTTATTTCGCTTAGCATAATGCTCTCCAGTTCCATCTATGCTGTTGCAAATAATTAAGAATCCCTTCTTTTCTTTACAGCAGCATAGTGTTCAATTGTGTAGATGTACCACAGTTTTCTAATCCATTCATCTGCTGATGGGCACGTAGGCTGTTTCCAAATCTTAGCTATGGTAAATTGTGCTGCTATGAACATAGGGGTGCATATATCCTTTCTGATTGGTGTTTCAGTTTTTTTGAGATATATTCCTAGAAGTGGGATCACAGGGTCAAATGGAAGTTCCACTTTTAATTTTTTGAGGAAACTCCATACTGTTTCCCACAGTGGCTGCACCAGTCTGCATTCCCACGAGCAGTGCAGGAGGGTTCCTTTTTCTCTGCATCCTCTCCAGCACTTCTTGTTTGTTGATTTGTTTATGATAGCAATTCTGACAGGTGTGAGATGGTACTGCATTGTTGTTTTGATTTGCATCTCTCAGATGATTAGTGACTTTGAGCATGTTTTCCTATGTCTTTTGGGCTTCTGTATGTCCTCTTTTGAAAACTGTCTATTTAGGTCTTATTCCCATTTTTTTTGATTGGGTTGTTTATCTTCCTTTTGTTAAGTTGTATGAGTTCCCTATAAATTTTGGAAATTAAACCCTTAGCGGAGATAATGTTGGCAAATATGTTCTCTCATGCAGTGGGTTTTCTTGCAAGGTGGTTTCTTTTGCTGTGAAGAAGCTTTTTATTTTAATGTAGTTCAAATTGTTTATTTTCTCTTTAGTTTCCACTGCCCTAGGGGCTGTATCGGTAAAGCTGTTACTACGACAAATGTCCGCTATTTTACTGCCTATGGCTTCTAAGATTTTTATGGTTTCCCACCGTACATTTCAATCTTTATCCATTTTGAGTTTATTTTTGTGTATGGTGTAAGTTGGTGGTCTAGTTTCATTTTTTTTTCATGTATCTGCATAATTTTCACAAGACCATTTATTCAAGAGATTCTTTTGACTCCATTGTGAGCTTTAGCCTCCTTTGTCAAATATTAATAGAACATAATGGCTTGGGTCAATTTTTGTGTTCTCTATTTTGTTTCATTGGTCTATACATCTGTTCTTGTGCCAGTACCAAGCAGTTTTGAGAACAGTGGCTTTGTAGTATAACTTGATATCTGATATTGTCATTCCTCCAACTTTGTTCTTCTTTCTCAAGATTGCTGCAGCTATTTGGGGTCTTTTTTTATTCCAGATGAAATTTTAGATAGTTTGTTGTAGGTCTTTGAAGTATGCCATTGGTATTTTAATGAGGATTGCATTAAATATATAGATTGCTTTGGGTAGTATCCTATATAATTAAGAGGTAATATGCAAATTAACCCTCATACCCTCACACGATGGCTGGCTATGACTATGCTAACAGGGGGCTTAGTGAGGGATGACCAAATGACTGAACAAGCAGGCTACATGGGGCAACCAGTCCAGCAGGGGGGCAGTTGGTGGTGACCAGGCCAACAGGGTGGGCAGTTAGGGGTGACTAGTCCAGCACAGGGGGGAAGTTGGGGGTGACCAGCCCAGTGGAGGGGCAGTTAGGAGTGACCAGGCCAGCAGGGAGGGGGCAGATGGAGGCAACATGGCCTGCAGCAGGGGGTAGTTGGGGGCAACCAGGACAGCAGGGGAGGCAGTTAGGGGCAATCAGGCCAGTACACAGAGGCATTGAGGGGTCATCAGGTCAGCAGGGGGCCAGTTAAGTGTAACCTGGCAGACAGGCAGGTAAGCGATTAGGAGCCACTGGTCCAGGATTGTGAGAGGAATGTTTAGGGATCAGGCCTAAATTGGCAGTCAAACATCCCCTGAGGAGTTCCAGATTTGAGAGGGTGTAGGCTGGGCTGAGGGGACTCCCCACCCCATTGTCAAATTTCATGTACTGGATCTCTAGTGGATATTATAATGATGTTGATTCTACCAATCCATGAACAAAATATATTCTTCCATTTGTTTATGTCTTTCTCTATCTCTTTTTTCAACATCCTGAAATTTTCAGAGTACAGGTCCTTAAATCCTTGGTTAAATTTATTTATAGGTACCTTAATTTTTTGTTGCAATGGTAATAGGGATTTTTTTTTTTTTTTTACTTTGTCTTTCTGTGAATTCACTATTGGGTGCTAATTTTGTATCCTGTTACATTGCTGAATTCATTTATTAAATCTAGTAGTTTTTTGATAGAGTCTTTAGGGTTTTTTTATGTACAATATCATGTCATTTGTGAGTAATGATTATTTTAATTCTTTTTCAATTTGGATGCCTTTTATTTCTTCTTCTTGTCTGATCACTATGGCTAGCACTTCCAATCCTATGTCGAACAGGAGTGATGAAAGTGGACATCCCTGTATTGTTCCTATTCTTAGAGGAAATGGTTTTAGTTTTGGTCCATAGAATATGATGTTGGTTGTAGGTTTGTCATAATAAGGCTTTTATTATGTTGTGGAATGATCCCACTATTCCCACTTTGCTAAGAGTTTTTATCAGGATTGGATTTTGTCAAATACCTTTTTGTATCCATTGGTAGGATTATGTGATTTTTGTCTCTCAATTTGTTTATATGATGTATCACATTTATTGATTTGTGGATATCGTACCATCCTTGCATCCCCGGGATAAGTCCTCCTTGGTCATGGTATGATCTTTGTAATGTAATGCTAGGCCCAATTTAATAAGAATTTGTTGAGAGTTTTAGAATTTATGTTCAACAGCAATATTGGCCTGTATTTCTCTTTCTTGTAGTGTCTTTATCTGGTTTTGGGGTTAGGGTTATGTTGGCTTCATAAAAAGAGGTAGAAAGTGTGCCTTCCTCCTGAAATTTTTTGGAATAGTCTGAGAAGGATAGGTGGTCTTTGAATGTTTGGTAAAACTCCCCTGTGAAGCCTTCTGGCCCCGGGTTTTTGTTTGCTGAAAGTTTTTTGAGAACTGCTTTAATTTCTTCTTTAGTTATTGACCTGTTGAAATTTTTTGATTCTTCTTTATTGAGTTTTAGAAGGTTGTATTTTTCTAGGAATATGTCCATTTTCTATAGGTTGATTAGTTTGTTGGAGTAGAGTTGTTCATTGTATTTTTTTAAATAATCTTTTGTATTTCTCTGGGGTCTGTTGTTATTTCACCTCGTTAATTTCTGGTTTTGTTTATTTGGGTCTCCTCTCTTTGCTTCTTGGTGAGACTAGCTAAAAGTCCATCAATCTTGTTAATCCTTTTAAAGAACCAGCTCTTGCTTTCATTGATCTTTGGATTGCTTTTTTGTTTGTTTGTTTGTTTGTTTTTCCTCTATTTTATTTATTTCTGCTCTTATGTTTATTATATCCTTCCTTCTTCTTACTCTGGGTTTTTCTTGTTGCTCTCTTTCTTTAAGTTATAGAAGTAAATAATTTATTACCATTTTGTCTCATTTTTCTTTGAGTTGGGCCTGTAGTGCTATGAACTTCCCTCTCAAGACTGCTTTCCCTGTGTCCCATAGGTTTTGGATTGCTGTGTTTTCATTGTCATTTGTTTCCAGAATGTTGTTAATTTCCTCTTTGATGTCTTTTGTAACTCAATTATTGTTTAATAGCATGCTATTCAGCTTCCAAGTGTTTGAATTTTTTGGATTGTTTTTATTTTTGCTGATATTATTTCCTGATAATATTTCTAATATTATGCCATTGTGGTCTGAGAAGATGCTTGATAGGATTTCAATTTCCTTGAATTTAGAGAGACTTTGCCTGTGACCCAATATGTGGTCTATTTTTGAAAACGTCAAATGTGCACTTGAGAAGAATGTATTTTCTGTAGCTTTGGGGTGAAATGTTCTGAAGATCTTAACACATTTTTTGCGGGAAACGAGTAAAATAGGATCCACCAGGGAGACTGTCAATGGACATGAGGAAACATACATTGGAACCTCTCGTTGGAACTGGCAAAAATAAAAATGTTTTACGTCGTTGTCGTGTGTGTGCTGCTCATAAACTATGCAGTGAAACGCGGTACATGTGTAAGTTTTGTAATGTACCCCTGCACAAAGGAACGTGTTTCAAATGCTACCACACAGTGGCGGCAAAATGCCTGCTTAAAAAGTGTTAATTAAGTCCACCTGATCTAGTGAGTCATTTAAGATTGCATTTTCTTTGCTGATTTTTTTGTCTAGATGATTTATCCAGTGATGTCAGTTGGGTATTAAAGTCCCCTACTATGATTGTATTGCTGTTGATCTCTCCCTTGATATCTACCGATCAGACTGTCAATGGACATGAGGAAACATATATTGGAACCTCTAGTTGGAACCGGCAAAAATAAAACTGTTTTGTCGTGTGTGTGCCACTCATAAACTACACAGTGAAACGTGTAGCATACCAATCAGAGCATATGCCCCTTGGAGGTCAATGCACATCATAGGGACCAGTTGGTCACCTTCTTGGTTGGACACTTAGCATATTAGGCTTTTATCTGTATAGATAGGTACTTGTTTGTAGCCATTTTTTTACTGTGTTCCTTTTTCTTTCTTTCTTTTTTTCTTTTTTTTTTTGTTTGTTTGTTTTTACGTACTTGGGTGCTCCTCCATTGGGTACATATATGTTTACCAGAGTTATATCCTCTTGTTGTATCAATCCCTTTAGTGTTAAGAAGTGACCTTCCTTATTCCTTACTATGGCCTTTACTTTGAATTTTATTTTGTCAGATATAAATATTGCTACCCCAGCTTTTTTTTTCCATCTTCCAAATATTTTTGCCTGAAAAATATTTTTCCATTCTTTCACTTTCAGTCTGTGTGAGTCCCTTTTTCTAAGGTGAGTCTCTTGTAGATAGCATATATATAGGTCATGTTTTCTATCCATCCAGTCACTTGATGTCTTTTGATTAGAGCATTCAGTTCACTTATGTTTAAAGTTATTGTTGACTAGAGGCCTGGTGCATGCAAAAATATGTGCATGGGTGGGGTCCCTCTGCTTGCCTGCCTATCAGGGCCGATCACAGCCATCTTGCCTAGTCCTGATTGGGGCTGATTGGGGCTGGTGGCTGGGAAAGGACCATGGGAGGGACTGTGGGAGGGCTCCAGGGCTTTCCAGACCCATTTTACCCAGTCCCTCTTGGCCAGACCCCAGCACCATGGTAACCTACCGATCAGAGCATATGCCCCTTGGTGGTCAATGCACATCATAGGGACCAGTTGGTCACCTTCTCGGTTGGACACTTAGCATATTAGGCTTTTATATGTATAGATAGGTACTTGTTTGTAGCCATTTTTTTACTGTGTTCCTTTTTCTTTCCTTTTTCTTCCCTTCTTTTAAAACAGTCCCTTTAGCATTTATTGCATTACTGGCTTGGTAGTGATAAAATCCCTTAGCCTTTGTCTGGGAAGATCCTGATTTCCTCTTCAATTGTGAATAATAGCCTTTCTGTATAGAGTATTCTTGGATTCAATCCCTTGTTTTTAATCACTTTGTAAACTTCCTTCCATTCTTTTCTGGCCTAATGTGTTTCTGTTGAGAAATAATCTGATAATCTAATGGGAGATCCCCTTTGGGTAACTTTCTGTCTCTCTCTTGCAGCCTTAAAGATTCTCTCTTTGTCATTAATACTTGCCATTGTAATTATGAAGTGGGTCTTTTTGGGTTTATCTTGTTTGGGAATCTCTATGCTTGCGTGACTTTTTTCTTCCCCAAGTCAGGGAAGTTTTCTGAGATTATTTCTTTGAATAAGTTTTCTAACCCTTGCTCCTCTTCTTGTTGTTCTGGCACCCCTATTACATGTTGCTTCTTTTCATGTTGTACCAAAGCTCCCTCAGGCTATCCTCCTGACTTTTGATATTTTTGTCCAGTTGCAATTTAGGTTGTGTGTGTTTTGCATCCCTGTCTTCTAATTCACTAATTTGGTCCTCCACTTCTCCTAGTCAACTATTGAAAGCTTCCATAGTGTTTTTATTGTAGCTATGTCACTTTATTTCCACCTGTTTCTTACATAGATTATTTTCTCATCCATCTAGTTTATGAACTATATGACACTTTTTCTGAGATATGGCATACCTCCATTACATTCAGTTCCTTTTCTGGCGATTCCTTTTTTCTTTGAGGGTTTTTCTTTTATCTCTACATTTTAACCCTCACTGAAGGATGTAGGTGTCAAATTACATGGGGCCTGTGGCTGTAGCAGAGGGCCTGGTTGCAGATTGTGTGCTCACAAGCGGCGGCTGCTCCTGGGGTGGTCATGGGTGGTGGCTGCTCCTTGGGAGGTCATGGGATGGCTGCTCTCTGGAAAGTCACAGCATGGTGGTTGCTCCCCACATAGTCATGGGCATCTTCAGTTCTTCAGAAGGTCAAGGGCAGCTGCTGCTTACTCTCCACATGGTCACACTATTGCAGGCAGCAGCTGCTTGCTCCCCCTGTGGTTGGGGTCAGTGGCTGCATGGTCCTGGGCAGTGGCTGCTCACATGGCTTCCCTATTCATGACAACTTTTAATTATCCAATGAGACAATCATGAAATTTTTATTTTTTATTTATAATGATCAGGTCATTTTTATTTTTTTTACTCAAAATTAATATCATCTATTAATAATTTAATAAAATTATCTTTGTATTTTGGATATAAAATCTGATATTGCTGCATGGAATTTCACTTTTAAATTTTACCATAAATATTTGTAATAGATATTTATGTGTATTATATTTTTTGCATGTATGAATATCAGACAAATAGATTTCATTAGAAAAGTTAAGAAACAAAAATATTTCCCAGGAATGTAGAAGAAACTTTCATAATTATGATGAGTCATTCTCCAAAAACAAAGGGCCTGAAAATTTGGCAGAGACTAAAATTCATCCCTGAGTAATTTTTTTCCACAGATTTAACAAAATGTCTTTAGAAATGGGTGACAATATTTCTTTTAAGATGCATATAAAGAAAACAACATACTAATTTAAGGACACTCAAAAAGAGAGCACCCTGCGAGAAAGAAAGGATGATGACTAAAGGAGTTTAATTTTCTGACATTGTGGACCCTTTCTTGTGATAATAAAATTAGGGCTTTAAATCAAATGATAAATTATTATTAATCATTTAATGAGTACTCCATATGATAGATGGGGAAGAAAATACTTTGGATAAAATATGTCTTAAAAAAGCAAAATTATTAGAGCAGAAGCATATTCTAAAGGAACAATTTTGTAATCCTTATCAAGCTGCTAAGAAGGAGACATGTTTCTGAACTCTTCCACAGTAGCATGGTTTGGAAAAGAAAAGTTTACAAAGTCTCTCATGTTGATAAATATGAAAGCTATCAAAAAACAGCGGAGAGATACTATACTTAGCATGCATACTCACACTGTAAAATGTATATGCAAAATCCTGATGTGTATATATATAATTTATGTATAATATAAATAACTTATAAATGACAGCATTATTTATATCATAATATTTGGTGCCAAATAAATGATATAATGGACTTAAATGCTGGCACTATGGTACATATTCAATAAACTTTGGCTATTATTATTATTTGTAGTATCAACTGTGATAAATTAGTATTCATATAAAAATTGGTACTTCTGACCCTTTCATCTGAAAGAAAATGAAAAGTTTAGTTTTAAACCAAAAGTTTGTAGTTAGATTATAGGTGGTTTACCACATACTGACAATTCTGTGTGACTGTTGTAAATGAAGAGATGACTTCGTTTCATTTTTTTTAGGGAGTTATAATGAATTGTCTAAAATGATGGTGGCATCAATAACATAGGGCAGGATAACTGAAGGAACTCACAAAACTCCACTGAGTATACTAATATAAGGCTTTTATAAAAATGAATGATACTGTAAAGGAAAAAGGATATGCAGAAGAGCATCAAGGGCCCTAGAAAGTTCCAGGTG
Organism: Murina feae; assembly: GCA_004026665.1. NCBI lineage: Eukaryota > Metazoa > Chordata > Mammalia > Chiroptera > Vespertilionidae > Murina > Murina feae. The sequence goes on along the minus strand of PVJC01014379.1, from coordinate 9,876 downwards.
CAGTTCTCCAGTTCCTTTCTTGGTCACACAGATGTATTTTGTCTCTGCATTGTGAGCCATGGAGGTATGTCTTAGAAATGTTGGTTTCAGTATAGCTTGGGGGGAATTTTCCAGTTAAACAGGAATTTTAGGGGAATGTAGGCAGTTTTAGGAAATTTTTAGAATAGGAGTCCATGGGAAAACAAAATAAAACATAGGGCTGCAGACTGGGAGAAGGTACATTTCCATAACACAAGGAATCCAGGTGCAGTTACATTTCCACAAGATAAGGGAGCAGCAAAAGGTATATTTCCATAAGACAAGGGAAATGGAAGTAGCCAAGAAAGGCCTATATTTACAAAATAAATAAGAAAGAAAGTCCAGAAGAAATGGGAGTTCACTGAGGAGGAGGATGGCCTCAGGAGTCACTATAGTAACCAATTCAAAAGGGAATATTGAGGAATCAGAGGGGATGTCAGGACTCAGGACCTGCAGCCTTAATAAACCATGGAAACAGGAAGCCAGTGTGACCCTTTTCCTGTCCCTATCTTGGAGTCCGTTCTGGGGGATTCTTTCCCCCTCCCCACATGGGAGTCTGTACTTGTTCTTTATTAAATTTCCACCTTTGCTGTACCACCTTCTGTTCATGGATTCATTCTTCGACTCTGGCGGACAAAGAATCCGGGTTCCAGTGTAGATGAACATTGCATGTTCCAGTCCAAAAATTTTGTATCACCAGCAGAGTCTTTTACATCCCACCAGTTATACAGCCTCACCAGGTTGTGCAACAGGTTTAACAGGTTGTAAACTATCTATGCTTGGATTCAAAAGCATTGTAGACAAGTTGATCCCACATACTTTCAGAAGAGTTTCTAATTTTAAGAAACACACTGTAAATCATTATCTAATACATCTCATCCTTATCTTGGCTAAGATGAGGAGTCTTTTGAGTAAAGCAAAGATAGTCTGAAATTCAACTGTATGACAATTCTGTGGTATACAGTACTTGTGAACAATTCCTTTTCTCCCTGCATATGCATGCCTTTTTCCTCATTAAGTGGGTTGTTTCCCCTTCTATTGTTTTGAACTGGGCTTAAAACTTGCTTTGTTAATAAAATTTAGGGGAAGTGACACTGCCAGTTTCATTGAAAAGAACTGGTGGCTTCCACTTCTACTTACTGGCTTCTTTGAGCTTCCATGTAGAGAAGTGCAGGCAAACCTCATAGAGAATGAGAGAGGAGAGAGGAGAGAGGAGAAGACAGAGGAGAGAGAAAGAGATAAAAACCAAAGAACCCAGGCTGAACCAACATCAAGGCGCTAGGCATGTAAGTCCTTGAATCCTCAACCTGTAACTGAACCATAAGAGGCAAGATAGGTGGGATGGAGAAAAGCTGTCCTTACTGAGCCCTGTTCTAATTCTTTACCCTTAAATTTGTAGCAAGAAAATGGTGGTGATTGTTAAAGTGAGTGCATATTGAAGGGGTTTAATTTGTTAGGAGGAGATTTTACAGATCTTATAGTGCCTGTGTTAGTAAAAATTAAATTAAGTGCTTATACATGAAATTTAATATTTAAATGAGAAGTCTACATTTTCAAATAAATTTTTATGTGAAATAAAAGGAGAATCTTGCCTTTATTTTTAGAAATATCTTTAGAAATTCTTTAAAACACAATCATATGTGATCATTACTTTTTAAAATAGACTTTATTTTTCAGTCAATTTTATTGACTTAATTTTTATTTCTTTTATTCTACTTATTTTGGATTTAACTTATTCTTTTTCTAGTTACTTAGGTGGAAATTCAGATTATTGACTTACATCATTTTTTTTTCTGATATATGCATTCAATGCTGCAAATTTCTTCTAGGAATTGTTTTCACTGTATCCCACAAATTTTGATAAGTTATGTTTTTATTTTCATTTAGTTTAAAATAGTTTAAATTTTTTTCTCAAAATCTTTGACTCATGTGTTATTTAGAAATGTGATTTTTAATCTTTATGTATTTTGGAATTTTTTAATCTATCTTTTTGTAAATTAAATTGATTTCTAATTTAATTTCATTGTGGCCTGAGAGCAATCATTATATAATTTCTATTTTTCTAAAATAACATACCTTAATAATACATTTCATGGCCCGGAATGCGGTCTATCTGGGTGACTATTCCATGTGAACGTGAGAAAATGTGTATTTCTGCTATTGTGTGAAGTAGTCTACAGATATTAGTTATATCAAGTTGATTGATGGTGTTGTTGAAGTTAATTATGCCTTTCTGTTTTTCTATTTCCTGGATCTGTCCATTTTTGATAAAGGAATGTGGAAGTTTTCAATAATGGTAGTAAGTTCATATATTTCTCCTTGCAGTTCTATCAATTTTTGCCTAATTTAGTTAGAGGTTTTGCTATTAAAAACATACACATTAAGTATTGTTATGTCTTCTTGGAGAGCTGAGCCATTTATAATTATGTAAGTGCTTCTCTTCATAGCTGAAGAAGTCTTCTTTCTCTGAATTTAATGTAGCAATTCCTTTTTCCTTTTAATTAATTTTAGCATGGTATATTTTCCTTCATTTATTTACTTTTAATCTATACAGGGGTGGGCAAAAGTAGGTCAATAATAATAAATAATACAATAATTAATAAATAAATGATAATATAAGAATAAACTTTTTGTTTTGTGTACTCATACAATAAATCTATTTTTTCCAATGCCTGTATATGTCTTAATATTTAAAATGGATTTCTTGTAGACAACATATAGTTGGGTCATGTTTTTCGACACATTCTGACAATTTCTCTTTTAATTGGTGCATTTAAGCTATTAATGTTCAAAGATATTATTGATATAGTTGGGTTAATATCTACCATATTTATTACTGTTGTCTAATTTGTTGCATTTGTTCTCTGTTCCTATTTTGGCCTTTTGATCTTTTATCTGCTTTTTATGTTTATTTTACAATAATTTTTTAAATCATTTTTTATTTTTCAATTATAGTTGACATACAATATTATATTAGTTTCAGGTGTACACCCCAGTGAATAGACATTATATATCTTACTAAGTGATCATCTGAATAAATCTTCTACCCATCTGACAGCAGATTATTTTGGATTTAACTTGTTTTTTTATAGTTATTAGAATATTCCCTATTCTATACTTTATATCCCCACAACTATTCTGTACCTACCAATTTGTACTTCTTAATCTCTTCACCTTTTTCACCCATCATCCAATTCCCTCTCTTCTGGCAATTTTCAAAATGTTCACTATTCTATAAATCTGTTTCTGTCTTCTGTCCTACTTGTTCATTTATTTTGTGGGTTTTTTTTTTTTTAGATTCAATTGTTAATTGATATGTATTTATTGTCATTTTGTTATTTATTTTTTTGTCTGTTTCTTAAACAAGTCCCTTAAACAAATATTGTAATACTGGTTTGGTGGTGATGAACTACTTTAGCTTTTTCTTGTCAGAGAAGCTCTTTATTTGTCCACTGATTCTAAATGATAGTCTTGCTCAGTAGAGTAATCTTGGTTTTTAGGTCCTTGCTTTTCATCACTCTAAATATTTTTTGTCAATCCATTCTGGCCTACAAAGTTTCTGTTGAGAAATCAGCTGACAGTGTTATGGTAGCTCCCTTGTAGGTAACTAACTGCTTTACTCTGGCTACTTTTAAGATTGTCTCTTTATCTTTAACTTTTGGCATTTTAATTATGATGTGTCTTGGTGTGGTCCTTTTTAGGTTCATCTTGGTTGGGACTCTCTGTGCCTCCTGGACTTGTATGTCTATTTTCTATACCAGGTTAGGGAAGTTTTCTGTCATTACTTTTTTCAAATAGTTTTTCAATTCCTTGCTCTCTCTCTCTCTCTCTGTTTCTTCTAGAATGACCATGATGCATATGTTGGTATGGTTGCAGTTGTCCCAGAGGTGCCTTACTTTATTTTCATTTTTTTCCTCTTTTCTTTTTTGCTCTTCTGATTTTTTTTTTTGTTTCCTAGTATTTTAAGTCACTGATTTCATTCTCAACTTTATCTACTCTACTGTTGATTCCCTATAAGTTCTCTTCTTTTTAGTTACTATATTCTTCATTTCTGGCTGGTTCATTTTTATGGTTTCCATACCCTTTTTTTATGCTGTTGAGGTTCTCACTAAGTTCACTTGTCTCTATTTTGTTTAGTTCTTTTTCTGGAGTTTTGTTATGTCCTTTCATTTGCGACATGTTTTTTTGTCTCCTCATTTTGGCAACATCCCTATGTTTGTTTCTGTGTATTAGGTAGAAATGCTGTATCTCCAGAATATGATAGAGTGGCCTTATGTTGTGGCACCAGCTGAATTTAATCTTTGAGCATGTTGCTTGAGGTAGTTGGGTGGTGCTTTATGTTGTCTGAAGCTATCCACTGGGCCTTCTCTCTCTGGGGCCTCTCAGGAGGTTCAGGCAAACATTAGTTGCTGCTTGTGTTCTGCCTGGGGCCACCTGGCATGAACTACAACACGATCTACAGATGATTACTACGTGTGTACTGGGCTTGGAGATGTCTAGGTGAGGCCAAGTTGTAAACCAAAGCCGCTGCCACTAGTTCTGGATATGGGGTCATTTAGTGAAAGGTATGGGGGATACTGAGGTCATATGCTGCTTATTTGAGTTTTTAGTTAAATCTGAAGCATAAGCCAAGACAGGCCATTTTTATGGTAAAGCCATTGGAAACACCTTGGATTGGCCCACAAGTTGGGTGGGGCAGGGTTTTAGGGAATCACCAGGGTGGGGTGATAGCCATTTTGGTAGAGATTGAAATGTGGCTCCCACTTGCTGGCCCTGTGTGTGTGTGTCTCAGAAAAGGAACAATGGCCTCCACCAGCACTCCTGCTGAGAGAAAGCTATCCCCCAAGTTCTCACCCTGATGCCAGGCAATTCAGTCCCTCCCTGTATTTCCCTGGTACACCCTGAGCAGCTGCCCCAGTGCTGGAGTTCAGAGAGACCAAGTCCAAGTAAGTCTGTGCATGGGCCCTTTAAGAGGAACTGACTGGGACCCCCAAAGCCTCCATCTTTCTCAGCTACAATCCCTGCTGGTATTTACAGGCAGAAAAAATGGGGACTTTTCTTTCTGGAACTATAACCTTGGTGGAGAAGGGCTGGTGTGCACCTGTGACCCCTTGGTTCGCAGGGGCAATCTCTGAGCCAAGATATCTCTCCCACATTTTATCTGCCACACATAGGTGTGGGACCAGCCAGTTCCCTATCTCCACCCTTCCTAGCAGTCTTCATGTGGCTTTTTCTGTATATTCTTAGTTGTAGGACTTCCATTCATCTAGATTTCAGGCATTTCTGAATGATGGTTAGTCTGTGGTTTGGTTGTAATTTTGATGAGGTCTTAGGACAATTAGAGTACCACATTACTTATGCTGCCATCTTAACTGGAACCCTCCAATGTATGTATGTATGTATTTATTTATTTATTTTTAGTTTCAGGCATACAACACAGTAAGTAGACATTTACATGACTTGTGAAGTGATTACCTTGATAAATCTAGTACCCGCCAAACACCTTAAATAGTTATTACAATACTAGGAGCCCAGTGCACAATATGTTGTGCCCACAGGGGGGTCCCTCAGCCTGGTCTGTACCCTCTCACAGTCTGGGTCCTGCCACCCACCTCCAGCCCTGCCCACCCCACAGCTTGCTACCTGCCATGCCTGCCCCACCGCCTGCACCGCACCCGCCTCTGTGGATGCTGGCCTCCATCTTAGCTGAGTTAATTTGCATACAACCACTCTGATGGGCTGATGGGCATGGCTTGGCTGCTGGGCATGGCTTAGGCATCCCAGAGAAATGGTTACTTTCAAGGTTACTCTTTTATTAGGGTAGATTATTAACTATATCCCCTATGCTGTACTTTATACCACGAAGACAGTTCTGTACCAATTTGCACTTCCTAATTCTTCACATTTTTCATAGATCCCCTTACATCCCCTCCCATCTTGCAACCATAAAAGTGTTCTATTATGAGTCTGTTTCTGTTTAGTTTATTTATATATTTTTATTCCACATATAAGTGAAATAATCTGGCAGTTGTCTTTCTCTGTCTTATTTCAAGGAGAACAATACCCTCTAGGTTTATCCATGTTATTGCAGATAACAAGATCTCATCTCACTCTTTTTTATGGCCCAGTCATATTTCATTATATGTACACAGTACTTCTTTATCCATTCATCTATTGATGACAATTAAGGTACTTCCATATTCTGGCTATTATAAATGATGCTGCACTGAACATAAGAATGCTAACATTTTTTCAATGCAGTGTTTTGGGTTTCTTTGTATAAATACCCAAAACTGAAATTTTTGGGTCTTTGTCTCTTGTTATAGCCCTTGTTTGAAAGTCCATTTTGTCTGGTATACATATTACTACCCCAGCTTGCTTTCATTGTAATGAAATAGCTTTTTAATCTCTTTACTTGCAGTCTGTGTGTACCTTGTGATCTGAGGTTAGTCTCTTGTATACACCATATGTAAGGATCTTGTTTTGATATTCATTTAGGCACCATATGTCTTTTCATTGAAGCATTTAATCCATTTGCATTTAATTTATTGTTGATAGATTTGTATTTATTGCTATTTTATTGTTTAGACTTTTGAGTTTTATTTCCTTATTCTTAAAACAGACTTTTTAACTTTCTTTATAATACTAGTTTGATGGGAATGAACTTATTTAACTTTTACTTGCCTGGAAATCTCTTTATCTTTCCTTCAATTTTAAATAACAGCTTTCCTGGGCAGAGTAATCTTGGTTCTAGGTCCTTGATTTCTATCACTTTGAATATTTCTTGCCGCTCCTTTTTGGCCTGCAAATTTTTCATTGAGAAATCATCTGACAGTCTTATGGGTGCTCTCTTGTAGATAATTAACTTTTTTTCTCATGCTGCTTTTAAGATTCTGTCTTTAACATTTGACATTTTAATTATGGTGTGTCTTGGTGTGGACCTCTTTGGGTTCATCTTGCTTGGAACTCTCTGTGCTTCCTGGACTTGTATGTCAGTTTCCTTTACCAGGTTAGAGAAGTTTTTGTTATCATTTTTTTTCAAATATATTTTTAATTCCTTGCTCTCCATTTTCTCATTCTGGCACTCCCAAGATGCAAATGTTGGTGTAGTTGAAACTTGCCAGGAATCTCATTACATTATCCTCATATTTTGGGGATTCTTTTTCTTTTTGCTGCTCTAATTGGGTGTTTTCTTCTTCTTTATTATCTAAACCACTGATTTACTCCTCTGCTTCATCTACTCCACTGTTATTTTTTATACTGTATTCTTCATTTTAGTTAGTATAGTCTTTATTTCTGACTGATTCTCCATTTTTATGTTTCCTATATCTTTGCTGAAGGTTTTACTTATATCATTGAGCATGCTCAAAACCAGTGTTTTGAAATCTGCATGTGGTATATTTCTTATCTCTGTTTCATTTATTTTTTTGTGGATCTTTATTTTGTTCTTTCATTTGGACATATTTGTTTGTGTTCTCATTTTTATACCTTCTTGTGTTTGTTTCTTTGTATTATGTCTTGGTAGAGTTACCTTATATAGTAGATATACTATTCCTTTTCCTTCCTCTTTCTTTAAAATCAATAAAAACATTTTTGTAAAAAAGGGGGTCACCTGAGTCCACCAGCCCTCTGTCTTACTCAGCCACAATACCTTCTGGTTTTTACATCCAGAAATTATGGGGACTTTTCTTCTTGGCATCAGACTCCAGGGCTGTGGAGGCCTGGTATAGGGCCATGACTTTCCACATGTGGGTGTGGGACCACCGTTCTGTGGATCCACCCATTTTATCAGTCTTCATATGGCTTCTTCTGTATGTCCTTAGGTATAAGAATACTGTTCAGATAGATTTCAGGTGGTTGTCAATGATGGTTGTTCTGTAGCCTAGTTGTAAATTTGATGTGGTTGTTGGAGGAGGCCAGTACAGTGTTTACCTACTCTGATGTCTTGATGGAAGCCCTGCCTTTTATGATTGTATTAAGTATTTTATGTGATTACATGTCTCTCCTTTCTTAGCGTATTAGTTATAGTGCTTTTAAACTTTTTTCTTAGTGTTGCCTTAGAGTTTGCAATATACATTTACTGCTAATCTGAGTCCACTTTCAAATGACATTATATACCATTTCCTAAATAGTGTGAGTATCTTATAACAACAGTGTAGTCCTAATGTGTCCTTCCCAATTTTTGATATCATCACTGTCATTCACCTTACTTATATATAAGCATACATAATCAAATGCATTGTTAGTATCATTATTTTATACTAAAGGCCCAGTGCACAAAATTCGTGCACTGGGGGGGGGGGGGTCCCTCAGTCCTGTCTGCCCCTTCTCACAGTCCAGGACCCCTCAGTGGATGTCCTACTGATGGCCACAGTCTGGCAGCACAGACTCAGAGCAGGCGCTGTGTGTGTGTGTGTGTGTCTGTCTGATGGGGACTTGCATCCAGTCACACCATGGAGGCTTGGAGCAGGCACCCCTCTTTGTTGATCTCTCAGGTTCCTGGCCTCGCCTGCATGTTGTTCTCTCCCTTAAGCTGTGGCCAGGGCTGGATGCTGCCTGCCGGCCACGCTTGCCTGCTCAAGGATTACTGTGGCAACCAAGAAGCAGGCCCTGATGCTTGCTGCCTGTGGACTGCACGTGCCTGCTTCCAATTTGGATGGCGGCAGGTGACTGAGAGCTGGCCCTGCTGCTAGGGCCTGCCCGCAGGTCCTTCCTTGGGATCCGGATTGCGAGCAGGCACCTGACTAGGAGCTGGCCCTTCTGTTGGGGCCTGCCTGCATGTGGTGCTTGTCTGCTGGAGGGAAGCTGCTCACGGGTTGCCAAGGCAATGCCTGCTGAGCTCACATTGCCAGGGTAATGCCACCAGTGTCCTGCCCCACTGCTATGGGCGCCACCATCTTTGTCACAGAGTGAGGGTTAATTTGCATATTACTCTTTTATTAGATAGGATGAACTCTTGTATGTTAGATCAATTAAGCTTAAGAATAAAAGTTTTTATCTTATCTTTACTCATTTCTTCTTCAGTGCTTTTTCTTTCTTTCCTAACACCTCATTTTTTAAACCTATATTCTTCTTCATCTACCTAAAGAACTTCTTTTAACATTTCTTGCAAGGAAGATCTACTGACAATAAATTCTTATAATTTTTGTTTGTCTGAGAAAGTCTTTATTTTTCCTTCACTTTTCTAAGATAATTTTCCAGGATACAGAATTCTAGGTAGGTGTTGTTTTTGTTTTAGTGTGTGTGTGTGTGTGTGTGTGTGTGTGTGTGTTTTGTCTCCTCTCAAGACTAAATTTTTCACTCCACTCTCCTCTTATTGCAAGGTTAGGAAGGAGAAGTAGGATATAATTATTTGATACTCTATAGGTAAGGTGTTTTCTTCCTCCTCCTCTGTTACTTCTTCCAAGATTTGTTTTTTAAATCTTTGATTTTCTGCAGTTTGCATGTGATATGACCAGATGTAGGTGTTTTGGGCATTATCCTTCTTGGTGCTTTCTGAGCTACCTGGATCTGTGCTCTAGTGTCTGACATTAATTGGGGGAATCTTCATCATTATTGTCTCAAATTCTTTTTGTTGTTGTTGTTGTTCCTTTTTCTATTTCATCTCCTTTTGGTATTTTAATTTCATGTATGTTATACCTTTTGCAGTTATCCCATAGTCTTTGTATATTTTTTTCTGTTTCTTTCAGTCTTTGATCTCTTTGCCTTTTCAGTTTGGAAGCTTCTATTGACATATCTTCACTTTCAGAGATTCTTTTCTCAGCAGTGTTCAATCTACTAATGAGCCCATTAAAAACATTTAAAATTACTATTACAGTGTTTTGATATTTAATATGTTTTTATCCTTTCTTAGTATTT
>PVJC01014378.1:0-37479 GCA_004026665.1 Murina feae | reverse complement strand
ATCACCACCCAACCAGTATTATATGAAATGCTGAAAGGTATCCTTTGAGAAGAGGAAGAAGAAAAAGTAAAGATAAAAATTATGAACAACAAATACATATCTATCAACAAGTGAATCTAAAAATCAAGTGAATAAAAAATCTGATGAACAGAATAAACTGGTGAATAGAATAGAATCAGAGGCATAGAAAGGGATTGGATTGACAATGTTGGGGGGAAAAGGGTGTTGGGGGTGCGGGAAGAGACTGGACAATAATCGCACACCTATGGATGAGGACAGCGAAAAGGGGAGGGTAAGGACAAAGGGTGGGGTGGGAACTGGGAGGAGGGGAGCTATGGGGGGAAAAAAGAGGAACAACTGTAATAATCTGAACAATAAAGATTAAAAAAATAAAAAAAGAAGAACCAACCAATAAATGCATAAATAAGTGGAACAACAAATTGATATTTCTCTCTATCTCTCTTCTCCTTCCCTTCTCTCTCTCTCTCTAAAAATCAATTAAAAAATTTTTGAAGCGTTAGTTGAACACAAGCACTGTGATATTCCAACAGCTGATCTGATGACCTCGTGAGTGATTAAGTGACTGAAGGGTGGAAACGTACACAGCATAGAGGTATTGGGTAAAGGGATTCATATCTCAGGTGGGACCAAGCAGGACTGAGTGAGATTTCATCATACTATTCAGAACAGTGCATAATTTGAAACTTATGCATTGTTTATTTTAAACTTTTTTCATTTAATGTTTCATACCACAGTTAACTAGAGGAAATAGACCATGGAAAGCAAAATCACAGATAAGGGGAACTACTGTATATTTTTTCTTCCGCAGGAAATCTCTAGTTTTTCCAGGGATAGATGAAGTCAAGCAGAAAGACACAGCTTGATTAGCCTAGTATACAAAAGGATCGAGTGTGGGGATGCAGAGTGGCTAGAAACTGAGAAGTGGGGGAATCCTCAAAGGAATAGAACCACTGAAGTAGAAGCTCCCTTCAAATACTTCATATAAACTTGGCATATAAATTCCCTTCAAATGCTTCAGACTTTGAATGGTGTTTGTGTGAGACAAGACACTAGGAGCTCAGGAGGATGACAGCAGTTTAATGTGGAAAGAGCTGACAGAGGTTTTAGCAGCTGAATACCACATAGAAGACTGAAATAAGAATTCAGGTCTCATCAAATTAGACAGGATTGATACATATTTTTGGCTTTTCATCCAAACTCCAAAAGTTGATAAAAGCAATACCCAAGGACTAAGGTATTCAAGATTAAGGACAAAACTAAATCAGATCCACCATAACAAAGTTTAAAAACCAAACTTCTACCAGTCTAACTTGATTTGCAACTACTTAACTGTGTACTGGAATAGGATAATAGAATAGAGAATCTCAATAAGATATAATCCGTATTTTTTCAAAGAAGATATATAAGGAGAAAAATTAGTTTGTCAAAATAGACCTCTAGAATTAAAGTACATATGCATTAGCATGCAGGAGATTTTTTTTTAACAACTATGATAAATACATTAAATAATATACAGAAATGATGAATATATGGATATATAAACAACAGTATAAATAAAGGAAGGAAGGGATATAAATGGAATTCCATGTTATAAAATTCTTACATTAATCACTAAGTAGTATAATATTAGCTTCAAACATATATTCTGTATTCCCAAAGAAACTAGGTTAAAAAAATTATACAAAGTAGTTTGGATAAAAAACAGTAGAAAAATGTGACTAAATTATCAAAAGATATTTGATAAACCATAATAAATCAGAAGAATAAATAAACAGACATCAAAGAACAATGAGAACATGAAAAGATAGATTTAACACCATCATATTAATAACATTAAATGTAAGTATACTAAAATATATCTTTTACTTACAAGTTTTCCTCTAAATGTTTCAAAGGATATTTGTAATAATTACTACAAATAATAATTTTTAGTAACAACTTTACTGATAATACAGATCTACTTAGTAAATTTATGAATGATTGAAAACTGAGGTTACCAATTTGATTTACTATCAACCAAACTCCTATAATTACTCTGAATCAGAAAGATAGGCTGACCCCTGACAAGATGAAATAAGTTCCAGAGTGGAGGAGACCTAAATTAATATTGATTCATATGAAAATGTCTAAAAGGTCAATATACTGTAACAGGAAATACAACAGATAACAATAGCAAATGCCAACTTGGGCTACAATAATAGAACTGGGTAAGAGATTCCAGGTCAGAGAATAAATCAGCTTTTTGGATATCACACGGATACATGGGCAGTACGGTATTCAATTCTGGGTTGTTTGAAGGGAGAAATTGCCAATGAGACCGTATTAAGAGGATATGAATAGAATTGTGAAAGTCCAGGAATTCATGTCTGTTGAGGATAGACCTGTATGACAAGAGAATCATTAAACTGGAGAAGAAAGACCGCAGGAAGGTGAATATTTGAAGGCCCAGCATGAGAAAAATGCACTGATTTTCTGTGAAGCTCCCAGTGGCTTTTGCCTTCTCTCTGTTTCCGGAACACCACACAAACAGGGTGTGATAGTGTCACAATGTGTCACACACCATGTGGGAAGGAATACGATGTACAAGCATCAGTTAATGAGATGTGCTGCTTACTCGATCTGTCCCCTCTGGGTCCCAGAATCTTGACTGCTACTAAATAACTACCACTCTTTGATGCTGGCTTTTCCATGACTATTATTAATGTTGTGAAAATATTCAATGCATATTTTTTAGGACAGTGGATGTAATCTCTATCTACTGCGTGTGTTTGTGTGTAAGATACTCCACTTTGTCTCCAGCGATCAACTGACACAACCATTTGATAGATGGAACTCATGGTAAATGTGTGTGGTCCTTTCTGTGTAGGGTTTCTTCTCCATCAGTTGGATTCTATTTCAGTTTATCTTCTGTGTGGACTTACATTGACAATAGCATTAAATGGTTACCGCTCCACTCAAGGATCATCTTCTTACAGAGATGAATACAGAAGTATTCATATAATTGTTCAAACTTCCAACATATAAAATCGGTATTTATCTAGTTCCAGATATTGTTTCCCTACTTTCTTTTGGCTTAAACTAGCAGCAGAATTCAAGCAGATGACATTTTATTTTTTATGATGCTCTCATTGGAAAGGGCTTCTCTCTTGTGGTGTGACATGGTGACTAAGCATGCAAACTCAAGTGCCAGACGGTCACCCTGGAAACTCTGGCCCTGCTGCAAGCTAGTGTCTCAGTACCAGCCCACTGTGCTATTTCCGTGTAAATAATTCAATGGTATAAATTGCTTAGAATAGAGCCTAGCATATAATAAACGTGCTGTTATTGTTATTCTTATGTGATACATCTGGAGTGCCGTCTGGTAAAAGTTTCTACATAATCTACTAGTCATCACTCAGGGTTCCATGGAAATGATACATTGAAGCAACCCCTTGGACTCCTAGAAAAGATCTTTACTTTTAAATCATATCATGCTTGGTAAACATAAAAGTTATCATTACTTGTCTTCCTGCCTGTTTTCTCTACTAACTTAAGAGCTTCTTGAGCACAAAGATGAGGTCTTATGTTAACTAAAATAGAACTGAAATATGCCCAAATCTAATTTTCTTCTCTATATAGTACTTTTTAAAATTAGAGTACGGTACCACTCATTTAATTTAAGGAAGATGGAATGATACGAGTTGTACATAAATATGCATTTTTGCCCTGGCCAGGTGGCTCAGTTGGTTAGAGCATTGTCTACACACTGAAAGGTTGCAGGTTTGATTCCTCATCAAGGGTACATAGCTAGGTTGTGGGTTCAATCACTAGTTGAGGCCTGGATGGGAGGCAACAGATTGATGTTTCTCTCTCACATCAATGTCTCTCTTTTCCTCTCTCTCTCTTCCCTTCCTCTTTCCTGTCTCTTAAAATAAATAAAAATATATATGTATATCCTCAGGTGAGGATTAAATTTTTTAAAAGAATATAGACTTCCATTTTATTAAATAGAAAAACCTGAAATCCATATATCAAGAATATTATAAAGCAATTCCAGCACTGAATCAGAAATTTAATTTTTTTTCCTTTCTCTCCTAAGATTCTATTGGTTTCTCTTCCACTTTTTTGAAACTACCTTTACTAAGCATTTATATTAACCAAGCATTATACTAAGAAGTGAAAAGACAACTAATAATCACAATGAACTTTCTAGACTAAAGATAAGCAAGTAAACAATTCAAGTAAATAGTTCAAACGTTAATAGATATAAGTATAATGCATTCCACAGGATCATTTCAGATGATAGGTCACCTGGAGAAGGGAGTGCTGAGTTAAACAATAAGGGATAGAAATTGCTTTGTGAAATGGCCATGTTGGAGAAGGTCTTGCAGGCAAAGCGGGAGGATTAGAAAATTCACTCTCATAACACAGAAGTTATTAGAGTGATGGAAGCTGTGGAAAACTTTGCAAAAGGAAAGCGTTGATAGGAAAAAGTATTGGGAATGTCTTGTAATTTTATTATTAAGATAGAATCAGAAATAATATTCAAACTTTTTAAGTTCTATCTTCATTGTAAGTAGTTGTATATTTCTATGGCACACAATAATTTCAGGGCTGATTTTGTACTCTTTCTAAGATGTAACCATGTGTATGAATTAATCCTCATAATAACACATAGTAACATATATTGCAATTATTGTTCTTAATAAAAAATGAGTAATGCCTTCAGGCAAATAGGAACACTTTAAAGTTATTTGTCTAACTTGAAATCACTTTTTAGAATTATATTATTTTCCCAAAGTGCATTAGTTTAATGCCCAGACATCTGAGTGAAGACTCTTTTTATTTCTTCTTTTATTTAGTTCAGTTGATACTAATCTTAGAACTTCACTCTAGGCCTACATACAAACACATATGTCATATACTATACAGCAGTTTATAGGTGATCTGAAAATTTTCAAGATTAATTTGAATATACATAATTGTAACTTTATGAGCCAATTTTAGAATGGAACTCTCATATGTTTCTCTACTACTCAGTTGTTTACAATATTAGTTTACTTGATGCTCTTGAACTCTATTATAAGGTTGACTAGTTACATTTAATATTAAAATAACTAGAAAAATTCACATGGCTGTAGTGATTATTCTTAACGCCTCCCCTTACCCCCACTTCTTGTGCCCAAGTGTGCTTCCCTTTAAAAACCTCTGAAAGAACACCTTATAAAGACCACTTTATAAACATTGGCATGGCAAGAAAGGCATTGTTGGTAGGGATGGAAGTGAAATTCACTTTTACCAAATACCATCACTAAATTGGAAATATTACAAACTCAGAGAAAAGTACTATGCAAATACTACCAAAGACAGATACTTTCCTCTCCAATGTGGACAGGTCTACTTTCCCCCATACTATTTCCTTCCCTCAAGAGATGCTGGTTTGGGGGCAACAGAAGATGGGGGCTGGCAGGATGGGAGTGAGAGAGAGAGTGTGTGAGCAAGGGAATGAAAGGGGAGTGTGGATATGTGTGTGTGGATGTGTGTGTATGTGTGTGTGTGAATGAGGGTCAGTTAGTTCCTTCAGGACTTTCTGGGGCTGGTGGAATGGGCTCTCCTAGACAGCTACTCTGCTACTGCTGCAATCACTCCCGGGCTGGCTCTGACACAGTAACCATGCTATTTGAAGAGAGAGCTGCTGTGACTAAAAGCCCAGACTCACCACCACCCAGAATGGCATCAGACACCACCCTGAAACCTATGGCCACTCTGGCCAAAGACCTACTACCTCAGCTACAGACTCATGGACACTAGAACTCCAGCCTCCCAAGCCACAGGATACTGTGAGTTCCAGAGCATGCTCCCCTCCCACCAGCCTGCCTCTTTGGTCCAAAGATTTGCAACTGCATGACCAGCCTGCCAAGCCTACTGCAAAATATGAGACATGTTGCAGCGATATCTTTACTGATACAGTTTCTAGGACAATGGAGACTAAGGAGAAAATAAACAAATGGGACTACATCAAAATAAGCTTCTGCATAGCAAAAGAAACCAGCAACAAAACAACAAGGAAGTCTGCAGCATGGGAGAACATATTTGCCGATGTTATTTTCAATAAGGGTTTAATCTTAAAAATTTACTGGGAACTCATACAACTTAACAAAAGGAAGATAAACAATCTAATAAAAAAAATGGACACAGGATGTAAATAGCCTCTTTTCGAAAGAGGACATACAGAGGGCCAAGAGACATGCAAAAACACTAGTGGCCTGTTGCATGAAGATTCGTGCAATAGGTCTTTCTTCCCCTGGCTGCTAGTGCCAGTTTTCCTCTGGCACCTGGGACCCAGGCCTTTGGTCCAGCCACAGCAGTGAGGCGTGGCTTTTCCGCTCCTCCTGCTCCCAGCCCCTCCTCTTTTCCCCCCAGCTCCTCCAGCGGGGCCCAGGTGGACTGGAAGCCTAGGTTGCCCTAGTCACTCCTTGAGCGGAATCCAGGCGGGCAGGAGGCCTGGGTCACCCCCAGCAAACCAGGCCCCCAGCCACTCCTTGAACGGAGTCCAGGGTCAGTGAGAAGCTTGGCTTCCTCCCTCACCGGAAGCAGCCCAAGCCTCCTGCTCACTCCAGCTCCGTGGCCGCCACCATCTTCAGTCGTCTTCAGTCTTTGCTCTGCGCCTACATATGCAAATTAACTGCCATCTTTGTTGTGATAATTTGCATAGTTGCTCTGATTGGCTGGTGGTTGTAGCAGAGTGGTAGAGTGATGGAGTGATGGTTAATTTGCATGTTTCTCTTTTATTAGTTTAGATGCTCAAAATCACTAATCATCCAAGATATGCAAATCAAAAAGACAGTGAGGTACCATCTCATACCTGTCAGAATGGCTATCATCAACAAATCAAGTGCCAGTGAGGATGTGGAGAAAAGGAACCCTTGTGCATTGCTGATTGGAATGCAGACTGGTGCAGGCACTGTGGAAAACAGTATAGATTTCCTTAAAAAATTAAAAATGGAACTCCCATTTGACTTAGTAATCTCACTTCTAGGAACATATCCCCCAAAACAGAAACACTAATTTGGAAGGAAATATGCACCCCTATGTTCATAGCAGCACAATTTATAAAATAACTAAGATTTAAAAATAGCCAAAGTGCCTATCAGCAGATTAGTGGATTAAAAAATGGACAGAATATTATGCTGCTGTAAAAAACAAGGAATTTTTACCATTTTCAAGAGCATGGATGGACCTAGAGAGCATTATGTTAAGGGAAATAAGCCAGTTGGAGAAAGATAAATATCACATGATCTCACTGATTTAAGGAATGCAATGAATAACACAAACTGATGAACAAAAAATAGATCCCGAGACAGAGAAGCATTAAACTGACCACTAAACTTCAGAGGGAAGGCAGGGGAGGAACAGAGGGGTAAGAGATCAACCAAAGGACTTGTATGCTTGCATATAAGCATAACCAATGAACACAGAACTAGGGGGGTGAGGACATGTGCTCTGGGTGGTGGTGGCCAAGGAGAGGTCAATGAGGGAAAAAGGAGACATGTCATACTATATGTAATACTTTAAACAATAAAGAATCCTATCTAATAAAAGGAGAGGTCAATGAGGGAAAAAGGAGACATGTCATACTATATGTAATACTTTAAACAATAAAGAATCCTATCTAATAAAAGAGTAATCTGCAAATTAGCTATCACTCAATTATAAAGGTGGTGGTGTCCATGGAGCTGGAGCGAGGAAGAGGCTTGCGTTGCCCCAGCATTGGAGGAAGCAAAACTTCCTGCCTGCCCTGCCAACCCTGAGCTCTGCTCAAGGCTGCAAAGTTTCAATTATAAAAGATAAATAAACCCCAGATACCTGCTCCCAGCCCATGCGGCTCCCAGCCCTTGCAGCTCCTCTGCTCTAGGAGGGGTTGGGAACCTGGGTTACCGGGGAAACGCAGGCTTTGAGCAGGACCAAGGCAACAAAGTTTCAATTATACAAGTTAAATAAATCCCAGATACCTGCTTCTAGCCCGTGGTGTGGCCAGCCTGAAAATGGCCATCAGCCCCTCATCCAGGCTGGCCATACTCCCATGGTGTGAGGGCATCAAATGGGTGGCTTGACCAGCCTGCAAACAGCCCTCAGTCCCTCACCCAGGGTGGCCAGGCACACCAGCAGAACCCCCTCATCCTGAAGGGGATGGCCAGCCTGTAAACAGCCCTCAGCCCCTCACCCAGGCTGACCAGGCACCCCAGTGGGGCCTCCACCCTGAAGGGGATGTGACCAGCCTGCAAACAGCCATCAGCCTCTCACCCAGGCTGGCCACAACCCCATGGGGCTTGACCAGTCTGCAAACAGCCACCAGCCCCTAACCCAGGCTGGCCAGGCACCCCAGTGGGGACCCCACCTTGATCCAGGACACTCTTCAGGGCAAACCAGCTGGCTCCCACCCATGCACCAGGCCTCTATCCTATACAATAAAAGGGTAATATGGAAATTGACCCTAACAGCAGAACAACTGGAAATGACTGGTCACTATGACACACACTGACCACCAGGAAGCAGATGGTCAATGCAGGAGATACCCCATGGTGGTCAGTGTGCTCCCACAGGTGGAGCTCTGCTCAGCCACAGGCCAGGTTGCTGGCTGCCAGCACAGCAGTGGTGGTGGGAGCCTCTCCCGCCTCCTCAGCAGTGCTAAGGATGTCTGACTGCAGCTCAGGCCTGCTCCCTGCTGGCAAGTGGATATCCCCTGAGGGTTCCTGGGCTGCCAGAGGGATGTCTGACTGCCAGGTTAGGCCCAACCCCCTGGGGAGCCTAAACCAGCAGGTGGACATCCTCCAAGAGGTTCCAGACTATGAAAGGGCACAGGCCCGCCTGAGGGACCACCCCGCCTCCAGTGCACAAATTTTTGTGCACCAGGCCTCTAGTAATAATAATAAAAAAGAGATGCAGGTTTCATTCCTTTGTTTCTTAGACTCATACTCCATAAGATCAGGATCACCTGGGATTTTCAACAGCATTTTGTCAGATACCATAAACATGCTTATTCAATACACATTGTCATGGCCTTCTAGTACACAGAACCTGACAAGCTAAAAACTCTATGTACCTCGCTCCTGCAGCTAGGGTTCTCAAATGTTCTTCAGAGCCTGCCAATCAGATTCTCTCCTTGAGTCCTGTATTTTAAGGATTCAAATTTTAAAGAGACAGGAGTTGGGGCATGCATTGAGAGTAGACTGTAGCAAGGTCCTGGATCCAGAACCTTTCCTGACACTTTTCTGATTCTACACATTTCTGGTTTTGGTAGAAGCAGTAGCAACTGATGCCTCAGTTTTGCCATGTGGCTTAGGAGTTATTCCTGAAAACTTAGCCTAGAATTTGTTTCTTTATTCTCTGAACTAGTTTTAAGTCACTTGAAACCATTTCTGCACAAATTTCATCAAAAAATAAATGTCTTTCTCCTTAAAGTATCTGAAATGGATTCTTTTCACAGAAATTGAACCCTTCCTAATACGCTCTGAAAGGGACATGAAACCAGGCCTCCAAACTGAATTCCCGAAGGGAGGGGCATGCTTCTACAAAACCTCTGTGTTCTTTGGTTATAACTCTAGCATATACTTCTTCTGCTTTTGGGGGTCCTTGGAACTTTCATTTAGGTCTGAATTCCCATATGGCTAGGGTGAATCATGAGTTTGATAAAGAGTTATATGTTCCTGGAAGAGTCAATGCT
Organism: Murina feae; assembly: GCA_004026665.1. NCBI lineage: Eukaryota > Metazoa > Chordata > Mammalia > Chiroptera > Vespertilionidae > Murina > Murina feae. The sequence continues at coordinate 27,755 of PVJC01014378.1, read as the reverse complement.
TTCAGTTAGGAGTCTTTAACTCTGTTAGTTAGGTACATTTCACTGACATCTAGTTACCAGCTTTGTAGGCTTTTGGGGGTACAATGGGACTCTTGCCCTGAAGACTGGTACTGTAGAAGACAAAATCCCTTCTTTTAGTCAAGACCACATCTTAGCAAGTTCACAGTTGCTTAATATTCTGAAAGGTTTCTTGCTCACATATACAGTCCAAATGTACTATATATTAGCTGGGGAATATATTTTATAAAAAGATTGAAGTTGTGATGTATTATTTTAACAACCTCTCCATAACTTTCCTGACAATTTACCTAATTATTATTTCAGTCGGGCAGTTATTCCTAAATACCCTTGATGCAATTTTATGATCATTCTGTCTTATCTAGCACTCATTAGTATAAGCTAAAGTAATTTGGGTTGTGCGTAAGTCATTTTAATTTGCATAATGAACCCAGTGCCTCTCTGGCATGAACTAAAAATTAAGAAGAAAAAAAAAGAGAGAGAGCTTCAGGAGAGCCTTAAAATTAGTTCTTTTTTTTTTGGGGGGGGGTCCCTTTATAATCTTTTAATCAATGTTTGAAGACAATACAGTACATCAAAAGTGTTAGGAAAGACAAGTCAAGGACCCTTGAATATTACACAAAAGTTCACTCCAGGAAGAACAAGATGTCAGCTTTGTAGTGAAAACAGGTCTTCCTTTTTCACATGATTTTGGAGAAGCCAATAAGTCTACATTCCATCTAGAGCTCTACGGAAGAGCTATTTCTAGGGAAGTCTCCTTAAAGGACAGAAAGCTGATCTAAAATGGAGGACATAAGCCTAAAGAAGAGAAGATTCCTGATCAGGTAAATAGCTATAGGAATTTAGGGCTTTGAGGGACTTGCTGTGATATGTACTTTTCTCCTCTTTTTCATAGCCAATATATAATAACCATACTGCCCCACATCAATTACATTTGCTACTAATCTGGCCCTTACACCATTTTATGGAGTTGATATTATTACCATACCTTAAAGTTTATGAAATTGAGGCTAAGGAATATTTTGTAACTTATCTAATGTAATATCACCTAGTAGTAGACCTAAGTTTATAAACTAGGCACCCTAATTATAGTCTCTTGAATAGTACTTATACCTGTACGTAGGTCCTACCATCTAGAGTGATCACAGAACCTACGTAGGAAATCTGGATCATTGAAGATATTCTCATCAGACATTAGACCAACACACTAAGTTTACAGTATGGCAAACCAAGTCATAAGTAACAATAGCATAAAAACTGTACAAGAACATATATGGGCTATTTCAACAAATGACAATTAAACATACACTTGTGGTTGTGATAGATACACTCTTCATCTGTAAGTCATTTAGCCACTCCTTAGGAGATGCTGAAAAACTATTTCAGAAAAAAAAAAGATCATTTGCTATTTATTTTCCTTTATTTCAATCACACTTCCCTCTAATATATTATGGTCATATTGCTTAAAAGTGAAGTCTGATAAAACTAATGAGGGTGTATTTACAAGCTTTTGATTATGAGGTTCCAGTCAAAATGAACCTAAGAGACTCACACCTGAGAATATCTGAAACTTTCTTCCACTGATACATCTGCATTAAATGTTACATTAAAAGGATGATGGGCATGATGGCTTTCTGATGGGAACATAATGTAATGCATTCAAAAGAGTGTTTTAATATTTGTTCCATCACATACTAGATCTGTGGATATTGGTAAACCACTAAAAGTCTCTGCACTTCAATTTTCTCAACTTTAAGATATGGAATGGAGAAACTACCAGAAAATTTGATTTTAAAAATTAGAAATTATGTTCTAAGCTCTACTGGCATGCTAATAAAGTGCTACACTAAAGAGGTTATCAGTAAAGGGTCAGCTAACATATTGGGAGAGCGTTGCATTATCTCCTTGCTGAAAAGGTCAGAAAAAATGGGAGAAGATGGGAGGTATTTTCTCTCTCGCATTCCCCCAAAATTGTGTTTTGTTTTTTGAGTTATGAGGTCATTGTCTTCAAATAGCTATTATCAACTTGTTACCAGCTGGCCACAAACAAATTGGCAATTACACAAAGGCAACCTCCATCCAGACTTTTTTTTTTTGAGAAAAAGTCTAAGTTTTAAGAGGTAGATGTGGGCCAATCGTAGGAAGAGAGAATTTGGTGAGCAGCAAGGTTTTGTCAATGCTAATCATAGCAGGGATTATGCATGTCCCCCAGGAGGTGGCATGACTTCAGATATGCACCCAGCACAGAGGCGCTGAGGGCAGTTAGGTGAGTTTCTGCCTGAGGGGAGGGGCTCAATCAGCACCCGTGCTTGGCAAACAGTTGGTGCCAGTGCCTCATGAAATACTAATGAGGATGGACAACACGGTAGATACAGAGACTGGCCCCTACCCTAGCATATAAGTTAGGGGTTCTTGTTTCATACAGTGGAAGGGATGAAGCCACCCAGACAATGACAGTGATTGCATCTTTCTTCTAAGCCAGGAGAGTAGAGTCTCGGACAGACTACTTTAAATTTGGTGGAGGAAAAAAGAAAGAAAGAAAGATTACATTCTTCAACCTCAACCTCTGTATTGTGGAATAACTTTTATAATTATTACAGTATTACGACACAATATCTATGTTTTAAAGGACATAGGCTATTTCAAAAAATTCTTAAAATCAAATAGTCATCCTCTTCTAATGTTTAAAGATACTATGCCCTCCTCCCCTCCATAAAAGTAATGAATAAAGGGTTTACAAATATATATATATATATATATATATATATATATATATATATATATATATATATATATTCAGAGGGAGACAGAAGATAAGGAACTAAATCATGAATAGTTTAGATAAATTTTTAGTCAATAGGAATGAAGGCTTCAACTACTGTAACAGCAGTAGGAAAAAATATAATGCTGGAATACCCTACTACGGGCCTGGTAATCTGCTCTGTGTTAAGGAATATACCTAGTATGACCTCTGCTTTTGTAGTCATGGAGAATCTCATAGGACTTTTAAAAGTTGTCTATGTTCATACCACTCCTAAGCAGCAAAGATGAGATTTATGAGAATATCTTCTCCCGCAAACTATAGTTCTTTCTGGATACCTTGTGGTCTCTTTAAAGTGTCTACTGTCTTCTGTGGTGGTGGTGGCTGGGGGGGTATTGTGAGGAAAGTCTGAGATTATTGAAATTTTATGAGAACTGGCCTTTTACTCTAATTTTAAACAGCATGAAGGAAGTTTTTTGAAACATACATTTTTAGCGATGATACTAAACTTTTAGGGATACGAAACATGAATGATTAGAACTAGAGATCTAAAAAGTTTCTTTAGACCGGACAGCAGCACATGTACTGGGGCAAATTGTTTCAGAGAAATAGTCCTGCTGAGGCTTAGATTTTCTAACTCTCAGCTCACCTGCTCATGCTTTTCACACCTGTGACTGAGGGGAAGGCTCCTCCTTTTTCTTCATTTGAGTGATAGAAAAATGTGTTGGGGATAGCATCAATTATAAGAGGACAATATAGACACTGTGTTCTCTTTTTAATTTTAATTTATTTATAATTATGATTAAAGGGTAATTGGTATATTATATTAGTTTCACGTGTACAGCATAGTGATTGGATATTTATTATGTGATTACCATGATAAGCCCTAGCAACCATCTGTCACTGTAAAAGTTATTCTGATATGATTGATTATAGTTCCTGTGCTTACACCCCCATGGCTTACCCTCTATGAAATATAAAAAATATTTCTTGGTATAAAATATCTTCCTTTGCTTAAGACATGTCCATCTCTTTGTTTCTATCTTCCTGCTTCTCTCTTTATCTATTTCTCTTTCCATAAAAAAAAAAAAAAAAAAAAAACCAACCACACAATAACTGGATCTCAGCAGCACTGAGTTGAGTAAATAATTTTACTGCATAAATACAGAAAGAGGAAGTCCTCTTATCTTCCTTATTCAGAAATTTCTTTTAATTTTTTAAAAATAAAACCTGAACTAATCATCCACCATATACGTCCTTTTAATTAAGGGATTTGAACCAAAAAGCAGTGGGCATCTCACCAACGAATCAGGAAGCACAGGCCACATTTTTCTAAAGAGTTTTTTCCTCTTTGATAAAATTTCACACATTATGGGAAAAAGCAAAACGAATGCAAATTTGAAAAATGCTGGCAAAATAATTATAGTAGTTCTTGAAATACTCAGAAAAGCTGGGTGAAAATTCATAATGCCTATATGTGAAGAAGCAAAGCAGCAATACTAATTTTAGGATGGAAAGTCTCTTTTCCTTATCCTATCCCCCAAACTCAGGAAGCAATATTTTCAGCAAGCAAGTGGTGTACAAACAATACATATGCAGATAAAATAAATAAAATGAGATGAGTTGGATGCTTTGGACTTTGGAGGATAGCAATATCCCCATTCTACCTTTACACTATTCTATGATGAAGCCACAGTGTAAACCGAAGACTAGCAAGATGCTTAAGCAAGAACCAGTACTTTTGTGAACAGAGAAGGATGACTTAGAAGCACAGATGAAAATGACATCCAGAAAGCCCTATGTTACTCCTATTTTTTTTAAATGTATAGTCTTCCTCAAAGTCATTATGAAGCTAAAACATATTTCTTGGTATAAAATATCTTCCTTTGTTTGAGACATGTCCATCTCTTTGTTTCTATCTTCCTGCTTATCTCTTTATTTCTCTTTCCATAAAAACTGGATCTCAGCAGCACTGAGTTGAGTAAATAATTTTTCAAATCTCAACTTGGATCATCATGAGTCCCTTTTTTGTTTGATTATATTATCCTCTTTGTTTCTCAATTTATTTCATTCTTCTCCCACTCAAAGGTGTTATTCCACTCTAATGTTGTAAGTATGGGTTATCATGTATAATATACATATATTAGGGGCCCGGTGCACAAAAATTTGTGCACTTGGGGAGGTCCCTCAGCCAGGCCTGTGCCCTATCATAGTCTGGACCCCTCGGGGGATGTCCACCTGCTGGCATGCCTGGTCAGCCTGGGTGAGGGGCTGATGGCTGTTTGCAGGCTGGCCAAGCCCCCCAGTGGAGACCCTCACCCCATGGGGGTATGGCCAGCCTGGGTGAGGGGCTGAGAGCCATTTTCAGGCTGTCCACAGTCACTTCAGAGTTCAGGTCCCTACTGGCATGCCTGCCAGCCTAGGTGAGGGGCTGAGAGCCATTTTCAGGCTGCCCACAAATCCCATTGACCCAATGTCCCAGCGAGGCTGGCTGGAATCACGTTTCTGGGGTTTATTTATCTTCTATAATTGAAACTCTATTGCCTTGAGCGGAGGCCTAGTCAGGCAACAGAGCCTCCTGTTTTCTTCATTTCTGTGGCTTCTATAATTAAAACATTGTTGCCTTGAGCAGAGGTCCAGCTGGCCTGGGCAGGCAGTTTCAACTCCGTCGCTGGTTCAACAGAAGCTTCCTCTTTGCTCTAGCTCTGTGGCTGCTGGCCACCATCTTGGCTGGCTTAATTTGCATACAACTGCTCTGATTGGCTGGTGGGCCTGGCTTGGCTGGTAGGTGTGGCTTAGGTGCAACAGAGTGAGGGTCAATTTGCATATTACTCTTTTATTAGATTATATATACAAATACATTTTTATATAAACATGTTTATCATTCATTTGATGTTTTCTACTTAAAGGAAATCTTAATTTAGATGCAATAAAATTCACTAGTTTGTTCCAGGCAGTCTGCCTCCAGAAATAATGCTCAAAATCACTATTTTATGTCTGCATCTCCAGGTAAAGTCATTGCTATTTTCACATCTGACCACCCCATGGACAAATAGATATTAAAATGCTTATGTACATATCATAATCAGGGGAACTTCTTGACTGTCTCTGAATTCTATTAGTTCCAAATACCCACAAAGTCTGTCAACACTAAATGTTCATTAAGTCTGTTTTACTCAGCCAGTCACCATTGTTCTGGGCTCCCTCAGTTGAGACAGTCCTCCATGTATCTCTTGTGTTTCTGAATGTCCTGGGAGCAGAGGACTTTGTTCCAGATCACATTTGTAAGGATAGTCATATAGCATATAATTTTGGAAGAGATAGATGGTACCTTCCTTTAGAGCAAAACACATGCATGCTTACTGCCCATTAAGAAGGATTTGGGTAACCTAAGCTCAGGTCACCCTGTAACACTGTGAGTACAGTGTCACCTCTGGGAGTTGGGGATTGGAGAATCAATGCAAGTGTTGTGAACACAATGCTCATCTCTGTTGAAGTCTCATGTCTTCTGTCAGCATGCATGAAACGGTGGCATGGGAACTTGTTAGGGTGTCAGTAATACAAAATCTCATGAGTTATGCAGATCCTGACACTCTTCCAAACAGTTATTAATCTACTTGTCACCTGTCTGTACTCCTGCTTCCTCTGACGGCCCAAATCTCTCCCCCAAAAACATCCTTTTTATTTTCTCAGATTCATATTTTTAAATCATTACCTTTGGCATTTACGACATATTCCCTTGGGTCTTGTTCTATATCTTTATGACTTCTGTTTTCAAGTGCTTATGAATCCCTCGCCCTATCAGCAAATCTTTAAATGACTGAATTTCCAAGGCATAGGCTGTAAACCTTTTTTTCTTCCTCTGTAGTAGCTAGATAGGAAGTAGCTTCACCCAGAAACATTGCTGTAATTACCATCAGGATTCATGATTTTACCAGTTCCATACCCCACACCTCTCTTTTGGGCTCCACACCCAACTAGATTCCTTCTGATTAATAATTTCATCTCACATGAACTTAAACTCTACAAATCTGAAACAGAACTAATGATTATTCCCTTCCAAACCTACTTCTACATGTTTTCTGCCTTGATAATTGAGTCATGCTAGAGATTGGTATACTCACAGTTAATCCTTAGAATCTAAGCAAGTTCTCTTGATTTTGCCTTGAATATCTTCCTCCCTGAGATGGATTAAAGGTGTCATTTCTTTCTTTCTTTTTTTTTTTTTTTTTATCTTGCTGCTCCCTTGGAAGCAAAATTTGTTAAAATTTCTTTTTCCTCTCCTTAAACTTTGCTGGCATATAAATGCTTCAAAAACTTTGAGATAGTTCTGAGTGTAAACCTTAAGAAAACCAGGTAAATTTTCCTTTTTCTGATTTTGTGAGTATTCAGCTGACATCTAAGAAATTGGACTGCCTTTATAGAGAGATCCACAAGAAGAATCAAGGCATGAAAACTATGTGAAGAGAAAAGCCCAGCCACGCCAGTCCAACCTTCACCACTTAAGTGGCAGACAGCTTAGATAATCCAGCCTTGATAAAATGCCCCATGCTGCAATACCAAAGGAAATCACTTAAAACAGAAAAATTATCTAACTGAGCAATTACACCATCATGAAAGATGATAAAATGATTATTTTTATCAACCGCTAAGAGTTGTGTTGGTTTATTAACAGCAATGGAGTTGTCTTGTCAGAAGCAAGAAATATGTACTATGACTGTGATGAAGACATTCTGTAAATCTACAGATACGCTTTTGGAGGAAAAATTTCCAGCAGGTAAGGTAAGCCCATATCTACTGTGACTTTGTAGTGAGAGTAAACAATTTCCTCTTTCGGGATGGAAGAAGTTGAAAGTAATAATTCTGTCCTTGTGGCTGGCTGGTGATCCCAAAGAATGGAAGCATATTGGACATTCCATTTTAGCCCCAGCTGTTGGCAAGTGAGACACTCAGAGGTGGCTCTATCCAGACCAGTTTTGAATAATTAAAGTACATGTTGCTGAGCTTGAATACCACCATGGCCGCTTTGTTCCTGAGTCCTTTGGGGAGGAGAGAGTAAGCTGACAAAAGGTTGGCTTTCAATAAGTAATTGGCTTGCTATTACATGATGGGAGCACAAAAGGATATGTTTGGAATTCAGAAAATTGTCTGAGTGCTTAATGTATTTCAAACCCAGTATGATTTCAGGATACATAAGATGCCTAAAACTTTTGGCAGTGCTAATATTCTCTATATATATTAAAGTTATGTTTCCATCAAAAATAATGCATATGGTTAGACTACAAAGGACTGATATCACAAGAGAAATTTTGTGTTTGAGAAAAGAATTAGACTTGGAAATTGAGTTCTGGACTAACTACTTAGTAGCTGTGTTGGGTGTAATGTATGGAGCTAATTAACTTTTATTGGTTAACAGATGAAGTAGACAGTGAATTAAGTGGCAAGCACTGGCATATGTTTAAAACAAATAAAGGAACACCTAAATTAATGGGAGGCCAAAGATAAATAGTGCACATTGATCATAAATCAAGCATAGCTCTGGGAGAGAGGGGTGAGAATTTTGCTGCCAAAATATGTGCAAGAATTAGGAAAGTGGCTTTAATACACATCTCCCCCCCCCACACACACACACTCCTTTTTTGTTTTGTTTTGTTTCATTGCCATCAACTCTCTCTTCTATGAGTATTTTGGGGTAATTGAGGGTACAAAATTACCATGAGATTATAAGTAGTCTGTTTATAAGGAAAGGACTTTAGAAAGTATGATCGAATTTTAAGGAAAAAGGTTGCTGGGACTGTGCCACATCATACATAATCTACTTTTTTTTGTTATTATCTGAGATGAAATAGCTAAGATACCTTTAAAATATCTCCATTTGTATATTCTACTCGTAATTCCGAGGAGGTTATGGCTACCTAAGTAACATGATCCTGGAACTAAAACAATGAGCAAGTTAACTTCTCAAACCTTAGTTTCTTCAGGTAGAATGTTAGGAGTGTAGAGATTTACAGTGAAGAGGTGAATATTAAAGAGATAATGCCTAAGTGGCATCTATCGACCATAGTGTCAGTTTTTTAAAAAATATTAAAGAGATAATTTTAGAAGTACTTATTGAGCATTTAATATGTTATTCTATGAGAGTAGAGACATTAGGGAGACTCCAATTTCATTAAATTTTCAATAGTGCTTATTATAAATACAGTAATCTGTGGATTCATCATCTTGATCAATAACAATCATATGGCTAAAGAAGATCCTGTGAGGTGATTAATGTCTTTCCTATACAAACATATTGGATTAATCTATCTATCTACTATAAAATATGTAAAGTGAGAAATTTAAACACTCTTAGAACATAGCATTTAAGAAGCTAATTTAAATCTAGATTCTTCTAAAGTCTGAACGTCTCATTAATTAAAGTAAACATCTAACCTACATAAACATTTAATAAATCAACAAATTTCCTAATTTGTTTTGGACACCATTAAAGTATTCAGCTACAATCTGGCATCCATTCTTAACTGTTAAATAAACAAGATGGTCAACTCACATTCTAAGTTCAGTCTTTTAGAATGCCTCTGTTTTTATTTCCAGAGTTTTGCCTGGCCAGGAAATACTTCTCGCACCTTTCATATGGAAATTATTTCCACAGTATGCACCATCAATATTCATCAAGTATCAAACCAATTAACAAACCGTGAATGATCTGGAACAAAAATTTAATGCATGAAAACCCACAAATATCTAGGTGGCTGTTCATAAGGCTATGTTTGAGGTAATCACACACAAATTTAATTTTAAATGTACTTCCCTTAAGGAAGGGGTATCAGTGTTAATTTAAGAATTTAATTTGTATGGTGTTTTAATAAAATGTCTTTCAAGGAAAGACATTTCCTTGCAAAACATTATGCCAGAAAATTTTCCAAATATATAATTTCTTTTTATGGAATAGAAATAGACTATGCCTTTTATATTTATATAACTTTTTGAAATTCACATAACTCTATCTTAGTATAAGTAACCAAATCCTTTAAATGTATAATTAATAGAACAATTAATTTTAAAGTTAGTAATAAAAAGACTTTTTTCAGATTTAAGCAATATTATAGTAAAGACACTTGGAGGTTGATCAATTTTCTAGGTGAGCTTACACTGATTGAAAATTTATACATATTCTAACTGGTTTTCCAAAACAAGTGTTTTAAACAAGTCATTATTAAAACCATATAAATTCATAATTCATATAAATGAATTTATCCCTCAGTAAAAGAATAAAGTAAAGCCAATAAAATTTAAAGAGAAAAAAAAGAGAAAGATACAAGCAGAAATTAATTCACTGAAAATAAAGGATGATCAAGAAGAAAGCTAATTCTTAACAAAGACTAATAAAGTAGATAAATTTTTGGCCTGAGAAATCAAGAATCAAAAAATAGCACAGATAAAAATATTAAAAATGTAAAGGAAGATTAACTGTAGCTAGAATTAATTTAGTAGAAGTTTTAAGTAATACATAAAATAATATCTTATGAAAATTTTGAATTGACAAAAATTGCCATTTCTTAGAAAATATAAGTCACCAAAGCATAAGAATAGAAATCCTGAAGAGGTTTCTTATGATTAAAGATGTTCCATCCATTAATAAGATTTTATCCTTCAACAACAAAAAGCAAAATTAGTACAACATTGTAGGCCCATATGACTTTCAAGGCATCTTAAAGCTGATATTCAAGGGAGAGATATTCCAATATTATGCAAACTAGAGGCCTCTTGCACAAAATTCGTGCATGGGAGGCATTTGGTCCCTCAGCCTGGCCCGCACCCTCTCCAATCCAGGACTGCTGGCTCCTAACTTCTCACCTGTCAGCCTGCCTGATCAGCCCTAACAGCCTCTGCCTGCTGGCCTGATGTCCCTAACTGCTCTCCTGCTGGCCTGATCTTCCCTAATTGCCCTCCCCTGCCAGCCTTATTGTCCCAACTGCCCTCCCTGCCAGCCTGATCACTCCTAACTGCTCTCCCTGTCTGGCCTGATTGCCCCTAACCACTGCCATCCTGTGTGGGTCTTGGGTGCAGATATCTGGCTCTCTCTTCCCTCCTGTCAGAGTCTGGGGTGCATCACAGGACCCATAGTCAAGTCCCTGCCCACCTGCATGCACCTTGAAATCACAGGAGACCCAGACCTGGCTGGCCCCACCCCCATTGGGTGAGAGCCAGACCCAGCTAGCCCCAGCTAGACCCCAGTCAAGCCCTGCCAATGCATCACGTCCCGGGCCAGCACCAGGCTGGGATGCAGCATCAGTCACATCCCCAGCTGGTGCCAGGTGCGGACGCAGCCTCCTGCTGATTGGTCATTACAGTGTGAGGGCGTGATGACCATTTGAATATTAGCCTTTTATTATTATAGAGATTCCCAAGAGTAAGGAAAAAAAATGAGGAGGGAGAGAGTACATTATCAACTCATTTCATGAAGCTAATATAACTTTGTTAACAAAATTAGATTAAAAAACATATAAGGAAAGAAAAATATATTCTAGTAATATCACTCACAAACATAGATTAAAAAAAAACAAGTAAACAGCAATCCAAATCTCACAATGTGTATTTGAAAACATCAATTAGTAATTTTTCAGTCAGTTCAGAGGTTGTCTTTTCCTAGAGCATTTAATGCATCTACGTTTATTTGATTTCTGCTTCATTTCTACCATGGTATTAAATAGTTCCTACTCTTCCTGAAACTCTCCCCTTTTTTCCCTTTCTTGTGTTTCCTCGTGATTGAATGAGCATTTCTCCTTTCTTATTGTTTTCTGTTTACCTGTCCTTGTTTTTCTGTTCTTTTTTTCTCATCTTTTTGTTTGTTTCCCTGATCTCTCCCATTATAATTGTGTCAATTTTCTTCTTGTTTAACTTCCTTTCTTTTAGGTACTTGGAAATTGGAGGTTACAATTTTCTAAAGATTTTAATAGTATACTTTTATATGTATCTTTATTCCACTCAACTAGTTTAAGAATTTTAGAAAGCTTTAACTTAAATGAATTCATTTCAAAATTTATATGACACTGAGGTCTAATTTTTTTCTTTTAAAGTATTGTTTGAGACAAGAATGAAACTGGAGAATATTATGCTAAGTGGAATAAGCCAGTCAGAGAAAGACAAGTATCACATGATCTCATTTATATCTGGAATCTAATGAACAAAATAAACTGATGAAGAAAATAGATCCAGAGATATAGAAGCATGGAACAGACTGTCAAATCTCAGAGGGAAGGCAGGATAAGGTGGGTGGGTGGGAGGGATCAACCAAAGAACTTGTATGCATATATACATAACCCATGGACACAGATAATAGGGTGGTGAAGACCTGGTATGGGAAGTGGGAGCAGGCTAGAAGGATCAATGGGGGAAAAAGGAAAGACATATGTAATACTTTCAACAAAAAAAATTTTAATTAAAAATATAGTGTTATTTGATACAATCAATGTTTGTTTTGATCTCCCTAAAGATCTTCCAACATCTTTGTTCACCATTCCTTTTGCATTTTAGACTTTCCAGAAGTTGAAGCTGTGCTGGTAACCAATCTCTGTTTTGGTTTGAAGTTGCCCTTGTTTAATAATAATAATCTAATATAATAAAAGAGTAATATGCAAATTAACCCTCACTCCATTACGCCCAAGCCACACCCATCTGTTTTGGTTTGAAGTTGCCCTTGTTTAATAATAATAATCTAATATAATAAAAGAGTAATATGCAAATTAACCCTCACTCCATTACGCCCAAGCCACACCCACCAGCCAAGCCACGTCCACCAGCCAATCAGAGCGACTACAGACTACATGCAAATTAACCATCATCTTTGATCAAAGATGGTGGTTAATTTGCATACACAGGCGAGTGAAGACTAAAGGCAGCATAGAAGGAAGCCAAGTGCTGCAGAAGGGAGCCAAGCGGTGGAGAAGGGAGTGGAGCCAAGGCAGCAGAGATGGTCAAGAAGGGAGGGTGAAGGGAGGGAGGGAGAAAAGGCGGCAGAGATAGGAGAGAGCCGAGGTACCAAAGAAGGGAGCTGAGGTGGCAGAGACAGGAGCCAAGGCGGGCTTTGCTCCCTTCTCTGCTTCACTCTGGCTCAGGAAGCCCTATTGTTGCAGGAATCTTCCTGCAATGGGCCACTAGTAATAATAATAATAAATAATAATAATAATAATAACAACAACTTCAGATTGGTACAGAATTGAAAGTAAACAGTTATTTCCTGCATTCATTCTGCATAAATAGAAGATAGTATTCAACTGTGTTCTAGCTTCCACTGTTGCTATTGTGTAGTCAGCTATCAGTCTAATTTTGTTTCCTTGTAGATGATTAGTGCAATTTCTGTGACTGAAATCACTTAACCCTTTTCACTGGTGTTCTATAGCTTCACTGGTACATGTTTAGGTATGAACATTGGGGATTTTCTTCTCTCTTCCTCCTTCATCCCTGCCTTGCCTTCTCTTTTTTCTTGTTTGGATTTTGTTGGAATTCCAAAATCTAAAGATTGGTAAATTTTACAATTTTAGGGAAACTTTTGGCTATTACATTTTAGGTATTGCCATGACCCTCTTCTCTTTTAAATTTCCTCTGAAACAATGGAATATTTTTTATTTTGACTGTTTGTGAGTCAACCTCTTTTCCTTCCCCTGCCCTCATTTTTGTTTTCCTAGCATTTTTATCACTCTTGTGTAATATGCTTCAGTTTACCAGTTCTTTTGTTACATGTTTTCATCTTTGATCTAATCCAGTAATTAAGGTTATACAATTCATTTCTCTTTATTCCAAAGAGTTTCATTTGCTGCTTTAAAATCTTATATAATAAAAGTGTAATATGCAAATTGACCAAAAGGAGGAACAACTAGTGGAATGACTGGTCATTATGACATGCACTGACCACCAATGGGGCAGATGGTCAACTCAGAAGCTGCCCCCAGCCTGCAGGCCCCAGGCCAGTGAAGGCGGGTGCCAATAGGGGTCCCCCGATCACCCTGCCAGTCACTCCACAGATCGGCCCTGATAATGGGCCAGGCCTAGGGACCCTACCCATTTATGAATTTCATGCATCTGGCCTCTAGTAGTTTCATATTCTTTGATAGATTCTATTTTAGTCATATTTCCAGTCTCACTGTAATGTCATACATTTAGTTTTTCAAAATATTCTGCTACTGAATGGTTGTTAGAATTTTTAGATATATCCTAGGTACCTCTTTATTTTTATATACTTTATGTTTATAATTCTGGAGAAATACTTTATTTGATATTCAACTTAATGCAACTGAGATTTTATTTTAAAAACACTTAAATTTCTATATTTTAAAGATATCAAGCTAAACTTATTTTAGATATTAGCTAAACTTATTTTGAGGTGTTCAGTTTGCAATTAAAACATTGTTTTCTTGGGTACTAATTTGTTATCCCTCTATAATATTTATTTTTTTTATTCTTTGTTACCATGTTGTGTTCCTCTGTGATATTTGCCTCACCAGGTTTAGCTGATGATGGCTTTGACTCCAGGAACTTACACCTGGTGATTGTGATGGAAAGCCTGCCTTGAGCATATAGTTGCTTCTCCCTTCTCAGGATCTGGACTGTCCTGGGCACTACTTCAGCTCTGCACTTCACAGTCATATCTGGGGCTTGTCCACATGTAGACACGTTGCCTCTACTCAGTCTAAATGTGTTGAGATTGAATAAATTATGACTTATTGTCATACTGCATTTTTCTTTTCAATTTCAAAATGGTTTCCTATTGCTCCAGGTAATTCTGAGCTTTGAGCTTCTCTGAAACTGCTACTAAGCAACCATGCTCCCTTTCTGCATAAGTTTTGGATTTTCATTTCCTCCATTCTTACTTTTCTGTGATTCTGATCTCACTTCTAGCTCTTAGAAATTGTTCAGAAATTTTCTTTTCTACCAATGTCTTTCTTTGTTTTCCAGTGGAGTTATGACTTTTGTTATCTGGCTTTTCACAGAGATTATGGTGGGAAAGGAAAGTAGTTGTTTATGTTCTCTTTACCAAATTTTTTCCTATCTCATCTTCTGACTTATTGTTCTGCTTCTATTATCTCATTTGTTTAAATAAAATTGCCGTTTTAATGGCTCCATAGCATTGATATATTACTACTCCATGGTTTATTTAAACATTCATCATTTGATATCTCAACTATTTTACTAATGTAAATAACACTGAAATGAAGATACTTGGAGAGATTATACACTTTTACATATTCACAATTATTTCTATGAAAGCATTCTGAAAATGAAATTATTTTCTAATACCTTTATAAAAAACAATTTGAGAGGGTTGGTTCTACAATGGCCAGTGATGCCAAATTTACAGTTTAAGGTAATGCTATGGACTATTGCTCAATCCCTTCTAAGGAGAAGCAGGAGGCTCAATATTGGGTGCTTTTTCTGTCAGCCTATTTGTAATGCTGATTAGGAACAAATGACTGGTTTCATCATGCTAAGTCTAAGTTTCACACCAGAAGAAAAAGTAACACTTCTGCCAGCTGTTTCACAAACAGCTTATGTGCTATATATAAGCAAAGAGTGAAAGTAGATGTCATCCCTATTTTTATATCTGATTCTACTAATGTTATATCTGCATCTATAGTTAGCAAAATATGTAGAGTATATGTGATCTATTTACCAACACTTGTATATATGTGTATATGTTTGTAAATATGTATGCATTATGAACTGAATGCTTGTGTCCCCCTCCAAAAGAATTATCTTGAAGTTCTAAATCTTCAATGTGGTGGTATTTGAAGATTGGGCCTTTGATAGGTGCTTAGGTTTAGATGGAGTCGTAAGGGTAGAACTCTAATGATGGATTTGTGCTCTGTAAAAAGAGACACCAGAGAGTTGTTGTTGTTGTTTTGTTTGTTTGTTTTGTTTTGTTTTTGTTTTACCATATGAGACACAGTGATAAGGTGTCCCTCCATAGGCCAGCAAGAGAGCTTTCGTTAGAATCCAACTGGGTTGACATCCTGATCTTAGACTTCCAGTCTTCATTATCAGGAGACATACACTTCTGTTGTTTGAGCCATTGAGTCTTTGGTATTTTGTTATAGAAGCCTAAACTAACCAAGACCGATTTTGATGCTGAGAAGTGGAATGCTGCTGAAATGAATACCTAATCATGTGAAAAAGGCTTTGGAAATGAGTAATGGGTAGTAACCAAAATAATTTTTGAGGTGCTAGAAATATGGACATGTGAATTCCCCATGCCCATGTATTAAACTTTGACTTTAATCTATCTCTGACAGCCTTTCTTAATTCTGCCGCACCTTCTCTGTTCCCTTCAATTCAAACTGGTAATATTTCTGCTTGTATAATGCCATCTCTATTGATGGTTTATTAAATTCATAAGTTAAACCCATGATCTCTTTATCAAAATCTTTTCAACTACACCCTTCATATTATCTTCAAAATAAGCTTCCTCATTTCTTTGCTATATGGAGAAGTTGATAATTTTCCAAATCATAAAGTCCTGGTTCATTTGTGCTTAAGTTTATTTCTTCAAATCATCTCTCTTTTCTATAAGTGTTTGGGAGGAACCAAGTCATACTTTCTTATTTTTTTCCTTTTTTTAAATTTATCTTTATTATTGAAAGTATTAACAGATGTTCCTTCTTTCCCCTGCATTGACCACCCCAACCTGCCTCAATACTTATTTAAAAATCTCCTGAGTTAAATATCCTATTTAATTGCTCACAAGTTCTACCTTCCATAAAACACTAGGATACATGTCAGTAGAGTTCTTTGCCACTTTATAACAAGGATCACCTTTCCTACAGTTTCCATTTACATGCTGCTCCTCATTTTCATTTGAGGCAGCATTGTATATACAAGACATTTTTTGACAAAGGAGAAAGGTAGGAATGGGACATTAGATTTCAGAAGTGAGAATGGGAGATCTACAAGTAGTTGAGGAAGAGCAGAACACACTGGCAAGAAAATGCCCCTCAGTGAAACAACAGAACACAAGGGGTAGCCAGCTAACAGGGACCTGTCTGAAGCACTCTTGTTTAGCCCATTTAATTCAATGTAGGCTATGGTGCTCCCTGAACTCTCCTTCCTGAAGTAGCTTCCTCTGTACGAATCTCTTGCACAGGAGTTGGGGGAAGAATCAAAGTTTCTTTCTGAGTCTTTTGTGGTTTTTTTTAAATAAATTTCCCAAAAAGCAGCTTCAGCAGCTTTGGTCTCATTACTAGGTTGCTACCAAATAATTTGGCCTGCATGCTACTATTCATAGTACTAAAATCCTGCCTTCAGATGGAGCCCTTAGTGATAAGCTTATATTTCTTTTGCTCTATTTTCTATTAGTTTTATGAGGAATCTCAAAATTTTGATGACTTAATGCATACTTTTTATTCTTGTCCAAAGAGAATAGTATCAATCCCTAAGAGATTTGGGGCTTAAGATTGATTTTCACACCTTGCCCAGCCCTTCATTATTTTCAAGAAGTCTTTAAATATAATAATTTTTGGGATCACTGTGCTGTATAAATGTCAAATTATTCTAGCATTTAAAAGAAAATTTATTTCAGCAGGAAGAGTTTTTGAGATGAAATCACAAGTACAGAAGAAAGGCAGCTCACAATGGGACAGAAAATTAAGTATAGAATTTGGCACCCGTTTCTCAGTTGGATTCCAGCACCTGTAATATGCTAACTATGTAATGTTGAATGAGATGCCTGCTTTTCCTGACTTTAATTTTGTGATCTTAAACTGGGAATAATAATGCCATTTCTCTGGGTCATTGGGAAGATAAATATACTTTAGTAGAGTCCCGGTGCATGAAATTGTGCACCAGTGAGGTCTCTGACCTGGCCTGCGAGGTCAGGCCAAAAGTGGCTCTTAGACATCCCGTGAGCTGTCATGGATTGCAAAAGGGTGCAGGCCAGGCCAAAAGACCCCACTAGTGCATGATTGGGGCCAGAGAGGGACATGGGAGGGTGGCCAGCTGGGAAAGGACCACAGGAGGGCTCCAGGGCATGTCTGGCCCATCTCCCTCAGTCCCTATTGGTGGACCCCATCAGCAAGCTAACCTACCAGTCTGTCAGAGCATCTGTCCCTCGTGGTCAGTGCACATCATAGTGAGTGGTTGAGCAGTATTAGCACATCATTAGCATATCACGCTTTGATTGGTTGAACAGCTGACTGGACAAACAGAAACTTAGCATATTAGGCTTTTATTATGTGGGACTAGAGGCCCTATCCATGATATTCACTCAAGAGTAGGCCTTTGCAACCTCAGCTGCCTTGGTTCTCATAGCCCCTGCTGCCTCACAGCCTCACCTCCTCCCCACTGGTCATTCCAGAAGGTAGTTCCACAAGGTCAATCTGCCATCCAGTCTAGTTAGCATATTAGCTCTTTATTATATAGGATGTGAAGTGCCTAGATTGATTCCTGGCCATTAATTGTCCTTAATAGAAATAGTGAAGTAGTTATTATTATTATGACTTCTGTTACTACTTTCACCATTGTTTTCCTTTCAATCTATAGCTGTTGCAAAATATGAACTAATTATTATTATCAACTGCTCATGTTCTTTGATTGTCATTAATTTCACAGGGCTTTCTGTCATACACAATTGGGCTACTTTCTCAGCTCTTTCATGCTTTGATCATGCTTAGTCTCCCTTCATCCTTCATCTGGAGATGAAAGTAAAAATAATATTTGCATTCTAAGTCACTGTGAGGATTAAATACAATACGTATATATGTAAAAATGTATAAAGCACCGAGAATAATGTCTTCAAAATAAAGGGTTATAATGTATTATAATAATAATTATAAGTAATTATAATTGTTAATTATAATAAAACTTTATTTCTATTAGTAATTCTTAATATTATTACTTTTATGATAAACAAAAAAAAACACACATGAATGTCTGACAAACACTTTTAAAATACTACTTAAAACTTCTCCTGGTTTGTCCTATAGTCATTCATATTACAAGCTTCTTTCTTATACCCAAACCCAAAATTATTTTCTTTGTTTGCTTTATAAAGGAGAGATGTTACAGAGAGGAAATCAAGCAAATAATAGTAGAAAAAGACTTAAAATGCACATCCTTAAACACATTTTAAAAAGAGCTACTAAATAACCCATTGTCCCCAAAGAAAAGAAAAGCAAACAGATAAGATCACAACATATACCATGAAAAAAAAACCAAAATGAAAAGGTAGTTATATAAAGAGCTGAAGAACAATGTAAGTACTATAAATACATACACAATTTTATCATCGGCTGTTTCACTGTTAAATGTACTGCCTTTCAGATTGTTCTCACGCATCTGTTCCAGACAAAGCCATGGAGCCTCTTAAATTACAGCTCTTAAAAACATACAGTTTGGGTTGCAAATTTTTAAGTATTTAAATTTCATTTAAATATGTTTAAAGATGGTACTATGTCCCTGGATTTGGAAGGAGATAACATATAACCAAACCACTATGAAACATTTAAGGACTTTACTGATTACTAATTAAACCTGGAGAAATATGTTGGAAAAAATTAAAATTCCAGGCTCACTAAAACCATATTTTGTTAAAAAATAACATGGTCTAGAAGTTGGCAGTGAAAAATTAACTAGCGGGGATTTTTATTTTGGTTTATTTACTTATTTGCAACATGTCCATTTTTCTCAAAACTCTGTATTTATGAATTTGTCCAAGATGTCTTATGATTTTATCTCTAAGACTGGATTATGTAAGTATTGGCTGACCATCGTGTCCCAGATTATGAGATACTGAAAGCTATTCCTGTCATAATACTTACATATAGCAAATCTGCTCTAGAGTTTTCTTCACACAATTCTACCTCAATTTGGCATAATATTTTCAATTTTAAATAAAGGAATTCTATTATTTTGTTTATAATTTATTTTAATTACTTTTAAATTATTTTTAATTACTTTTAAATTATTTAAGGGAGAAAATTGGTCTGACTTTTGGTCAGAAACCTAGTTGATAGAATAAAATTACTTGGAAGTAGTTGGCTACATGTATTTTCTTCAGTAACATATATAAAAGTGTCATTGATGAGCAGGAAGAGATATGAAGAATGACCTTAGTAGATTTGTGTGTAAGGGAAATCTTTATCGATTGCAATAGATCACCATGAGGAAATCAAGTATACGAACACAATTGAACAATTTTCCATTTTTCAGCAAGAATAATACATTGACTGCTTTTCTCATCAAGGAATGGCAAGAAAACAGAGATGAGATACAGGAGCTAGCTACTAGAAGCAGAACCCCAGGTTTATATCCCTTGTCAACTGTGAATAGAGAATCACTGTAGAGATAAATAGAAATGCCAAGGCTGAAAATTAATGTCTTCTTTCTATTAAATGCATTGCTATAAGCCATTAAAACCTTAAATTGGTCAGAAATATATGGAATAGACAGAGGGTTCAGTCAAAGAGGTCAGCGCTTCAGGAAATATTATAAGAAAGTGTCTGATGATCTTAGAGAATAGTAATAAGGCACAGGTAATATTTACCTGAAGTCCCTTTCTCCAGCTATCTAATTGTGATTTGGTCCTTAAAATAGCAGCCTATTTTTAATTAATGCGTTGCAATCGCTATATAAGAAACTGAACTGTGTGCTAGATTGGGCTGCCTCTGATATTTACATTTCGTCGAAGAACTCAGATTAAGCTTTCTTAAAGCTGACATCTAATTATTTGGTGGCAAAACCCTGAATTTTAAGCATGTGTCTAACAAAAGATTTGCTTCCAAAATGCAACACACTGAGATAAGTGGGTAACATTTGAGCAGAGAACGCTAGCATCTACTTTATTACCTTAATTATTCACCATAACCTATTACAATGTCCACAATGGGCTCTTTTTTAAAAGAGTAAGTCCAAAACGTTTCCTTAAATAAAATAATGTGCTAGAGAAAACACAGGACTGACTCAAAGTACTTCTGTGTTGGGAACATTGCTACTGGTGCAGTGAAGCGTGCTATTCGTTATTGCATTAGGTAAGTGGTAGCATGGACATGAATACTTCCAGGCACAGCTGAGAGATCTGGGAAAGTGAATTCTATGATTATCACAAAATAATCTCTTTTGGCTCCAAGTTATGACTTGGGTTCTCATCATTACCACATTTCTTATGTGAATGTTAGGGCATTGAGAGGAAAATAATGGTGCCCTGAGAATTGCAATGAATGTGAATGATGATAGATTTAGATGAATCTGAGTGTCTTGACATCCTTATAAATCCCTTATGCCTTTCTCACCAGCAGATACTGTTCCTCCTGTTTCTGAGAAAGTAGCTTTTCATACCATGAAGGTACTGTAATGATCTTCCATTGCAAGAGAATGCGCATTTTTTAAAAAATCCACACTTTCATTCCTCATGGCCTTCAGATCCACATGAGAGTCAAATATAATCTGACCAGGAGACATGGGGAAGTCAATTTAGTGAAAAGAAAAAAACTGCTAAATTTGGTTAGTTTTCATCAGCAGAAATTAACATTTGTACAGAAGTAGAATACAAATATATTTCCAGGGTGGAAAAAATTAAGATTGGAATTGCCATTATAGTTATTCTTATGGATTCCATATGTTAGCTTAAGCAATTGGGAAAGGCCCTTACAATTTCCCCGGATAGTTAACTAAAATGGTCATAATGATCAGCATTAAAAGAAGCTGAGATGTGCAATATCTGTGCTATGATATAAAGAAATACAGCTAAAGGTTTATAGAAACAGGAATGTTAGAGCAGAAATCCAATGTATATTTGTGACTGATTCACCCATATCCTGGGAAGCCTCCGAGGACACTTTTCACAGAATCTTGGAGCAAATGTTTGTGAGGGGTGCACTCTCATCCTTGGAGAGCTCTGCAAACATCCTTGGTTGTAGGGATGATGGCAGGTCCTCCTAAGGAAATATCCCGCTAGGCAGTCATGAGTGTGTTTTGTCAATCCCCCTCCTTTCCTTCTTCAAAGGGGCTGGGGCCTTTAGCTTGGGTAACTGTGCTTTCAGAAAAAGAAGCAAGAATAAAGTTTGGGGTGACTAGACCCTGAATCTGAGCTGCCACTACACTGGAGGAAGACCATCAGTCAGGGAGGGAACTTAGCAGGGCTGGCTGATAAGCAGGCTTCTAGCCTGACTCTCTCTCTTGATGTATCTAGCAGGCTCACAAATTATGAAGTCAATATCCCATTTTTAAATCCGCAGTTAGGAATGACAATACTTGACAAGTGGCATAATGCCCTCATTAGTATCCAGACCCATATCATTTTCTAAAACTGCCTGAAAATGTATCTATGTTCATAATCACTTTTCTCCCTCTTTTCAAAAAAAGAGAGACCCTTCACAAATATTAAATATCATGACTGAGCCATTTGCTAGGTTATACAATTTCCAGGGCAGTCAAAAGTTGTAAGCATTGGTTTGGGGAGAATTCTTCCTAATCCTATAGGCCTTGCTGTCTTTTCCCATCTTATACATAATTTTATGCGGGTGAAGCTGAGATCATGATAAATATTCTGAATTTGGAACAACAAAAGCAGTATAGTGCTTTTTCTAAATATAATTAGAATGTTCTCATAAAATGCATTTTTTTCAATCTTTCCATACCAACAAATAGCTTTCAATATGGTTTCTTTCAAATTGGGTGTGCATGAATCAATGAAGAGTTAAAACACAGTTAACAAGTTGTGCTACAAAATATTCCAATCCATCCTAATCTTATGTGATATTGATTACGCATTGTTTCTTTAAAAATATGGAATGCTGTATTTAAATTTTTAAATATGCACGAGAACATACATAGATTTTTAGAATTTCAATAACAATCTGCAAGCAAAACTTTCCCTATTTCAGAGCATATCATGGAATATCATTAAACAGAAGGTTGAAATGTGAACAGGAATGGGCAGCAAGTATTGGAAATTCACTCACCAATTTGATCATTGCTCATTCAGTTATGTTAGCTCATCACTGGCACGCATATCAAATGGCAGTGATGTGTTAAACTCTTAAATTCCTTTTATATTTATCCTTTTCACCTCCACCTAACTATGGAATGCATGGAAGGGACTGGGAATGGGGAATGTGAAGAGGGAGGTCAGGGCAGGAGTGAAGGAGCTGGAAGTGAGCAGCTTTTTTCAACATCAGCTTTAATGCAGATGTAATTGACTAAATGACAGAGTGTTCAGTAGCTGTTTGTGGATAAAACGCTTTTTAAACTTCCTCTAAAGCTTGAAGAAAGAACAATGGTTATTTAGAGGATTATGAGATGGTGTTATCAAGTTTTTTCTGACATAATCTGAGTTTAAGTCAAAAAGGCATGAATAGGAAATGGACAGCCTTTCTTAATATAGCATCAATTGAAGCTGGAATATAGAATTTTAAGGATCAACATTACAAGACAAACTCATTTAGTCGTATGTATCCCCTGGATGGGAGCGTGGAATGCAAAGGAACCTGAATACATCAAGAAAAGGGTAATTTTATTAGATTATGGGAGAGTGATGTGAGAAAACAGAGATCTATAAGAATGGATTTATTATACATGAATCCACAAAAACCATGTCCACCTAGAAAATGTCTAAGATACACAATCTCAGGACCCTGTCCCTACATGGCATTTATAATCATCATTCCAGGCTTGAGGTACTATGGTGGGCACAGCCTCACTGCCATGATAGCAAATCCAATCACATCACTTTAAAGTCTTCCATGAGTTTCATCACCTTTAGGAAACATACCCACTTCCTTCATGCAGCTTATAAAGCCCTATGTCTTTTTGCCCCAACTGATTTTCTAGCATCACCTGTTACTCCTCTCTCTGTGTCTGTACTTTCCAGGAGAGTTCCTCAAAAAGTCCATCCTCTTTCTCAACATAGGATATCACACTGTCCTATCTGTTGGAAAACTGGCAATTCTTTGCATTTTTCAAATTGTGTTTATACATCACTCTCCTACCCTTAACCAGTCACCACTGTAGACTCCATAGTTTTTGTTTGTGTGCTTGCTTTTTCCCCATTTGTAGTTACTTGCTCCGTCTGGATCTTCCCTGCTAGAACCCTATGGAGGAACTGTCCTAATCTTGGCCATATCTTCAGCAAGGAGGACACTTTTGGCAGCACAGTAGAGATTTTAAAAATACCTAGACAAATAATAACTTAAAGTGAAAGTTATGATAAGGGACAATTCTATTGGCAATTTTATATTTGGGATTTCTGGCCTTAATTTTATTGAGATATAATTAAACTACAATAAATTTCATTTATTTAAGAATGACCTAAAATTTCATATATTATTGCCAACCTATCCATATCTGTAATAGAAAGTAGAATCCAAAATTGACTCCCATTCTAGCTCTGCTGAGATAATTCTCATAACTCTGTTATCCAAATTGGCTTAGCTTTTTCATGTGACTATTTATATAGTGTCCAAATCTTAGGTTACTTAAATAAAGTTTTATGTAACGAGGCTCATTTTATCTACAGTATCTTTTTTGGTAAATTTATGCATACTAGTAGGGAATTAAAACTGTCATGCAATGTAAAGAAAAGGAGAAGTTAAAGTATAAAATTTAGGAATGATATCACAGTTAAATTGTTATCAGTTTAAAATAGGGTGTTATACAACTGTAAGGTATTTCATATAAGCCTCATAGTAAGCAAGAAGGAAAAATCTTTAGTAATCATATCATGATTAAGTGGGATTTACGTCTGGGATGCAAGGATGGTTCAACATACACAAATCAATAAAGGTGATAAATCCCATTAGTAGAATGAAAGAAATCTTATGACCATCTTAATAGATGTAGAAAAACATTTGACAAAATTCAACATCTGCTTCTAATTAAAAAAAAAAAACTTATCAAATTAGGTACAGAAGGAATGTACTTCAGTATAATAAAGGCCATACATGATAAGCACACAGTTAACATTATACTCAATGAAGAAAGTTTGTAAGATTTTCTTCTAAGGATCATGAATAAGACATGGGTGCTCATGTACCACTGCCATTCAACATTACTGCAAGTCCTAGCAATATAAATCAGAAAAAGGAAAGATCAACCAAAGGACTTGTATGCATGCATATAAGCATAAGCAATGGATGCAGACAACAGATGGTGAGGGTGAGGGCAGGATTGATAGGGTGGGGAGACACTGGGGGGATAAGGACACATTTGTCATATCTTAATCAATAAAGGGGGAAAAAGACATTAAAGATATCAGGATTGGAAGGGAATAAGTAAAATTGTCTCTATTTGCAGATGACATAACTTCATACATAAATAATCCTAATGATTGTTCCAAAAAAAACCCCACAAAACACAAACATCACATTGTTATATTTAATCAACAAATTAAATGATGATGCAGGAAACAAAATTAATATACAATAGGTCCCCAGGTTACATCGGAAATCCATTCCTATGGCATAATGTAATGCAATTTTTGCTGTAAATTGGAACCCACCTACATAAGCACCTGTCAATCACATGGAGCACATACAGAGCAGTAATGAAGTGAAACAGTAAAAAAAAATTAAAAGAAAGATAACAATTCCTGACCTTTACTTGTGGTAAATAGATAATAAAAAACATAAAGCACATATGTACATACGTCAAAATGATGGAACTTATCTAATCTAATAAAAGAGTAATATGCAAATTAACCATCACTCTGAGACTCCTAGGCCATGCCCACCAGCCAAGCCATGCCCATCATCCAATCAGAGTGGCTGTATGCAAACTAACCCAGCCAAGATGGCGGCCGGCAGCCATGGAGCTAGAGCAAACAGGAGGCTTCTGTTGCACCAGTGATGGAATTGAAACTGCCTACCTAGGCCGGCCAGGCCTCTGCTCAAGGCAACAATGTTTCAATTATAGAAGCCATGAAGCTGAAGCAAACAGGAGACTTCATTGCCTGACTAGGCCTCTGCTCACAGCAACAAAGTTTCAATTATAGAAGATAAATAAAACCCAGAAACCTGATTCCAGCCAGCCTCGCTGGGACATTGGTCAATTGGAGCTGTGGGCAGCCTGAAAATGGCCCTCAGCCCCTCACCCAGGCTGGCCAGGCACGCCAGCACGTTGACATCCCCTGAGGGGTCCAATACTGTGAGAGGGCACAGGCTGGGCTGAGGGACGCCCCCTGAGTGCACAAATTTTTGTGTACCTAGTATTTTTTTTTATAAATAAATGGGAAATGTTGAAGTATTGACTCCAATGTAACCCAAGGACTGTCTGTACAAAAATCAGTAGCATTACTATATAGTATCAATAAATTGTCTGAAAAAGAAATACAGAAAATAGTCCCATTTATAATAGCCTGGAAAATAATAAACTAAGATTGACTTTAATCAAGTAGGGGACAGATCTATACACTGAAAATGATAAGATATTGAATGAAAGATATAAAAGATACAAATAAATAGATCCTGTGTTCATGGATTAGAAAAATTAATATTGTTTAAATGCCTATCCTACACAAAGCCATCTATAGATTCAATGAAATTTATGTGAAGAGTCCAGTGGCATTATTTTTTTTAAAGAAATAGAAAAAGGCAAGTCTAAGATTTATACAGAGCTAAAATATCTTGAAGAGTCAACACATTTTGAGTAAGAACAAAACTGGAGACATCACACTTCCTGATTTTAAGCTATATCATAAAGCTATAGTAGTTGAAACAGTATGGCCCTGACATAAAACAGGCATATAAATCAATGAAAAATAATTGAGAGCCCAGAAATAAACCCATGCATATATAGTTAATATTTAACAAGGGAGTGGGAGAATTAGGTGAAAGAGTTTCAAAGGTACAGACTTCCACTTATAAAATCAATAAATACTGGAATTGTAATATTATACCATGATAATGACTATGTTTAACATTGTTATCTGGATAACGTTATTAGAAGTTTCCAGCAGTTTTCCTAAGTGCTTATACCATTTTACACTCATACCAGCAAAGTATAAGTATTATAGTTTCTCTACAACTTTGCTAAAAATTTTTATTCTGTTTTTTGTGTGTGTGTGTGTGTGTGTGTGTGTTTTTCCAATTTAACCATTCATATAGGTGTGTGGTGATGTTACAGTGTGGTTTTATTTTGCATTTCCCTATTAATAAGGTTGAACACTTTAACAATAATTCTTGTTATTGTTATAATGTATTAATGTAAAATGTGTTAAAATATTTTGCCATTAAAAGTTTTTAATAAATAGATCTATATTATGCCTTTATGTAAGCAAATATGGTTTCTTTGTATTATGCATATTTTTCCCAGTGTATGACTGGCTTTTTTATCCTTAATGATGTCTACCCACACAGTTTTGAGAACTTCATAATATTACATTTTATATATGTACCATAATTTACTTAGTCAAATTGTTTCCAATGTTTGTTCTTTTAAATAGTACTGTAACAAACATCCTTGACATTATTTTATACATATTTTATTTTTTAAATACATTTTTTTTTTTTTATTTCAGAGAGGATGGGAGAGGGATAGAGAGATAGAATCATCAATGATGAACGAAAATCATTGACTGGCTGTCTCTTACTTGTCCCACATTAGGGATCACCTATAACTCAGGAATATGCTCTGACCAAGAATCTAAATGCGACCTCTTGGTTCATAGGTTAATACTCAATCACTGAGCCAAACCAGCTGGGCTATACATATTTTCTTAGGATGCAATTCAGTTGAGATGAAATTTCTGATTGAGAAAGTATATAAATATTCTTATAAATGTAAATTATAAATATACTAGGGGCCCAGTGCACAAAAATTTGTGCACTCGGGGTGGAGGGAGTCCCTCAGCCCGGCCTGTGCCCTCTCACAGTCTGGGACCCCTCAGTGGATGTCCTATATGGCCCCAGTCTGCCAGGCGCCTTTTGTGTGTGTGTGTGTGTGTGTGTGTGTGTGGCCACTGGGGAACTGCCCCCAGCCGCATCTGAGGCTCGGA
>PVJC01014377.1:0-36557 GCA_004026665.1 Murina feae | reverse complement strand
TCGGAGCTGAGCTGAAGGGCGCAGCTTCACTTTCCCTCCTGCCGCAATGGAAAGGGCTGTTTACTCAGGTCCGGGAGTGGCGGCCGCCATGTTGGCTGGGCTAATTTGCATACAGCCGCTCTGATTGGCTGGTGGGCATGGCTTACCCTGTCTCGGAGAAACGGTTAATTTTAATATTTCGCTTTTATTAGTTTAGATAGTTGCATATCCTATCTAATAAAGAGGTAATGTGCAAATTGGCCATCATTCTAACACACAAGATGATCGCTTCCATGTGGTCACAAGATGGCTGGCAGGGGAGGGCAGTTGGGAGGGACCAGGCCTGAAAGGGAGGGCAGTTAAGGGCAACCAGGCCTGCAGGGGAGGGCAGTTGGGGGGGGGAACCCAGGCTGGCAGGGGAGGGCAGTTAGGAGCAATCGGGCTGTCAGGGGAGCACTTAGGCGTTGATCAGGCTGGCAGGGGAGTGGTTAGAGCGTGATCAGGCTGGCAGGCAGAAGTGATTAGGGGCAATCATACAGTGGGGAGATGGTTCCATGGGATGGCCGGCCAAGCACATACATGGAAACCTGAAGAACAATTAACTGTTATATCCGGGGAACTTGATAAAAGCCCACCCATGGAGAGCCCGCAGGGGGTGGGGATTCAGAAATGGCTTCTTCAGTCCGGCTGGTCCAAGCTTTCCCACACAGCCACATTATTTTCTGGGCATTATTTTCTCTGTATGTGGACCTGCTGAGCAAGCGTTCCTGATGTTAAATGCTGCCTCTACAGTGACTCTCAACCTTACCCTGGCTGGAGTAAGTGAAAGTACAGAAAGAAGAGTGGCACCGAGATACCATGTTCTCATGTCATCTTCTGTTGTGCTGTCACTGGGGACAGAAAATCGCCAATGTATCAACAGAGTGCTTTTCACACTTATCAGGATTCAGCTTAAATAGCCTCTTCTTGATAAAGGCTTCCCTGACTTGGTGAGTCAGAATTTAGTGAGCTTCCTCATACCCTCAGATAATCAGCACATGTTGCTTGTATAGCACTTACTGCAACATGCTGGGAAACTCATGTTTTGTGAGTTCATTTGTACAGCAGTCCCCTGCCTTCAGTTGCGTAGCTCTCCGGACATAAGGAAAATGACACTCATGTGGCCCCTGATGGCACTGGCTTCAGACAGGCAGGATCCATTAAGTGTCACGTAGCTTGATGAATGAATGAATAAATGAATGAATAACTGGAAATGCAGATTTGGTGGAAACCTGAAGACAGTTTCCCTATGTGACATCTGGCTAGCCTTGAGAGCTTCAAGCTATTCAACAAAAGCTTGTTAATCCTTAATTTGGCTGAAAAAAAACTTTAAACTCTGATAAGGGTCAAAAGAAGAGAAATTTGCTGTGAAATACCGTTTCCCCTAGGAAGTGTTAGCCTCGTTATTTTGGCTCTCAGTTCAGCCCCAAATCCCACTTGACCCACAGTATAGCAGAATCATTATGAGAGGCCAAATGAAAGGGAACAGTAGAAAAAGAAAAGGAGAGAAGAGAAAACAAGGAGAATTTCCATTGAACAGAAAGAATAGGTGGATTCACTCAAGGAGAAAATCAAAATGAGAATTATAGCAACTTAAAAAAAACTGCAGAGGATTTTGAAAACCTACTTGGGAGTAACAGATGAGATGATGAAGGCCCAGAGTGGACTGGGAGGCGACCAAGACTAATGAACTGAATCAGGGTTTTCTACCAACCATCTATTTTCTCCACCGTACTTTGCTGCCTTTCTAATACATTTCTATTGCTACTGTGTTATGAATTTAAAAGTTCTACAGTAAAAAATAATAACATAAACATATAGTCTATAATAATAAAAGCATAATGTGCTAATTAGGCCACATGTTCTTCTAGACATCCTTCCAGACGACCTGGATGAAGCCAGGGTTGCGAGGGAAGCCCAGGTCCTGGGTGTCTGCCAGCAGCCAGAGGGAAGCCCAGGTTCCGGGTGCCAGAGGGAAACCAGTTCCGGCAGCCGGGAAGAAAGGCCTACTCTTGCACAAATTCCGTGCATCAGGACTAACACCTCTGAATCCCTAGTTCCTCATCAAAAATGTGAAATGATCACAATAGCTGATTCACAGAGCTTTTGTCAATATTACATAAAATGAATGTAAAGTGCTTAGGGCAGAGATGGCATATTGAAAGCATTCCATAAATATTACTAGTATTAGCAACTTTCATCTGCTTCAAACTCATGTCCATTTCAAAGCAGCTCTTCCAGGAAAAGCTGGTGTGAAAACAGAACTCATACAAGCATGACATAGTGGGTGCCATGTCACAAAATTTAAGCCTATGATAACTTGCCCATTATACCCTTGACCCTGTGGTTACTATTTTGTATAACCAATCTAGTTGCTCCAATAATTCAAGGTGCTATATGCAAAATTACATATTGTGTGTGTCCAGGTTACATTTAAGAAATTGAATCTCTGTCTGTGCCCTTTCATTGCTGTTACAAGTGCACTAATTTGCAGAGTAAGAGCTCAAATGCTTTTTAACTGGGCTGGACACCAGTTATGACTCCCTAGTGGTCCACAGGTAACAGCTACATTTCTACTCAATAACCAGCTGGGGCAAATTTGTTTATTTAACAAATATTTATTGAGCTTCTGCCCTGGTCAGTGTGGCTCAGTTAGTTGAGTGTCATCCCATGCACCAAGAGGGCCGGGTTCCATTCCTGGTCAGAGCACATGCCCAGGTTTCAGGCTCAATCCTCACTAGGGGGCGTGCAAGAGGCAGCCAATAGATATTCCTATCATTGATATTTCTCTCTCTAAAGTCAATAAAAACATTTTTAAAAATATATACATATACATATACATATACATATACATATATATATATATATATATATATATATATATATATATATTTTTTTTTTTTTTTTTTTTGAGCAGATGCACCAGGCATCTGCTTGGAGTTTGGATACAGCAGTGAACAAAGCAGGCTAAAGTCCCTGATATATTAGAACTTCATTGTAGCAGAATGTAAAGGGCAGAAATAAATGTGTTTAACCTTTGGAAGTGCCATCTACTAAACTCAAAGATAAGCTGCACTTATATTGGAAATAAAGGGATTTTTAATAAAAAATTTTCTTTTGCCTGGCTTGTGTGCTCAGTGGTTGAGCATCAACCTACTAGTATGAACCAAGAGGTCACTGATTCAAATCCTAGTCAGGACACATGCCCAGGTTGCAGGCTTGATCTCCAATAGGGGGCATGCAGGAGACAGTGGATCCATGATTCTCTCTATCATTGATGTTTCTACCTCTCCCTCTCTCTTCCTCTCTGAAATCAATAACAACATATTTGTTTTTTAGATTTTTTTTTACCTTGACGCTGTGCACACTGTCTGGTAAGGTCTTTGGCTTCTACATTATGACCAATTGTGTTACCTGAGATGCCTTTAACTTCATTTGCACAAGGAATACCAAATGAGAATAATACATCAAAAGAATTAATGAGAAAACTCTGCTGTGTTTGAAGATAATAATTAGAGATAACTTAAAGCAGAAATACCAAAGCTTTAAAAGGAATGGATAAATCATGTCACCAAGGGAAAGCAAAAGGCACAAAAGTCACTTCCAGGGCCCACTCACCTGACCTCTAACATGCCCACCTTCCTCTCCGCTTTTAAGTCTAAGCAGCACTTGTAGTTGGGGATCACACTCAAGGCTTAGCAACGCAAAATGTCACCTCCTCCCTCCACACCTGCTGCCACAGAAATAGCAAATCCAAATCCAGACTCTAAATATAAGGAACAATTCAAACATAACATGCTTTCTTTTTTAATCTGACTGTATGGAACTTAATAAAATAGTGGATATTTTATTATTTATAAAATTGTGCACCACCTTCACATCTGTAAGATTTATAATAAATGCACACATCTGTACCTATTTATGCATACATGTGCATATACAACATATACTATACAAACACACATGTATGTGTGTGGGAGGCCGAGCAGCCTTAGGTTCTCTTTGAACAGAACACTGCTGTTTGGAATGGCAAGATGGATGCCAGCACAGGAACAGAGAGAAAAAAGACAGGAAAACGGCAATAGAGCATCCTAAGTGGTATGGCAAGATTTGCCACCCTTGGTGAGGAAGGGCATGGAATGAATACCTAATCCAGCCTTAGACAAAAGAATGGTCAGGGAAGACATCCCAGAAAAAGTACCACCTGAGCTAGTTTTGATTAATAGATAGAAGCTAGCCAAAAGAATGTCTGGGGTGGGGGAACGTGCAAAGGCAGATGATAGAAGAGAATGTGTGATACTGTGAAAAACTAAGAAGTTGTTCAGAATACGTTGAGGGGAGCATGTATTTGAGGCAGAATAAGCAATTGCCCCTTTCTATTTCTCTTCATTGTGACCAGGGGCCACTAGCACTTATGCATGCCACAGAGTACATGACAAGATGCCTTATACATCACAGATATTTAATAAATGCTCTAAGAATTAAATAGCTTATATTCGGTAACACTTGGACAAGTAAGAGTAAAACCCAATAATAAAAATTCTGTTTAATACTTAGTTTTTATATATTCTCACAGTCTATTTTAATTTCCCACTGGGAAAAAAACACAGAGAATGTAGGAAGAGCATACTGCATATTTCTTAGCCCTGTTTATCGTTAACTAGAAAGTCCTGCTAGATCTTGAAAGTCCAAGTAGTAACTTTAAAAAACTATCTCATTACAGGCATGCTTGGGTCACCTCCTAGTACTGCTTTGGGTAATTTTAGTTCAATTACTCAAATTATAGTCAAGGATAGCCACCATTAATAAATTCCCATAAAGACTTGTGTTTCTTCTGCCAGTTGGAAAACCAGGAATATACAAGCATTTACTAGTAGATTTAACAGAGAAATATAAATATAAAAAGGCTCTGTCAGTCTTTGGTGATACAGAAAGTAGATCCATTCCAAAGGTAGTAGCAATTTCCAAATAAACCCCTCAAAGCAGTATTTGTTATTTGGATGAAGCTATGTTTCGTCATTTTATGAAATGGTGCATCTACCTCTTAGGAGCTGACTCAGCCATTAAACTTGTGAGCCCGATGAAAACCGGAATGACAATCTCTTGTGTGTGCATGTGTGTGTGTGTATGTGTGTGTTTCAATAAAATTTTATTTATAAAAATAGATGGCAGGCCTAATTTGGTTCATGGGCCATTGTTTGTCCACCCCTGACATACTTTTACATTGTGTACATAGTAAAACCATGCAAAATAGAAAAATACATTGTCAATAAATTTAGTAAGTCGGGATAACTATCATTACTTGAGTCAAAGTATATTTAAGTTAGACTGAGAAATGTTAAAATTACATTCACTTCATCCTTTGTAACAAAAGCATAGATAGTACATAGATAGGACAAGAACCTGAAACTAGTTTATTCAAAACCTTCTTCAATTAACCACTATACTGCAAAGGAGTTTTGAAATAGTGATGTTTTTATTGACTTCAGAGAGGAGGGAGAGGGAGAGAGCATTAGAAACATCAGTGATGAGAATCATAGATCAACTGCCTCCTGCCTGCCCTCTACTGGGGATTGAGCCCAGAACCCAGGCATGTGTCCTGATTGGGAATCAACTGTGATCTCCTGGTTCATGGGTCATCACTCAACCACTGGGCCACACTGGCTGAGCCACAAATGATTTTTAATTCTGATAGCCATAGGTTATAAATTTCCTTTGAGAAAAAACTTTGACTTATCACTAATATTAATATATAATATTATTTTAAAATTTCTGCAATAGAAAATTGGAATTCTAATTTTTGCAGTGACACAAACATATATAAGAAAATTTAAGATTCTACAAATGGGCTTTTACTAAATTTTTTGATGATTTTTTTTGTTTTATAAACAGTGACCACAATATAATAATTGTTTAAATAGATGTGTAACATAAAATACTAATGCATTTGTTTTTCATTGCAGCCTTAACAAATTAGCATACATTTAATGACTTAAAATAACTCCCATATATCATCTCATAGTTCTGTAGGTCAGAAGTGTTATTACAGCATATCTCAGTCGGTTCCGCTGCTTAACATTTCACAAGGCAGAATGACAATCTCTTAATCTACAATGAGAACTATAGTGATTTCCCCAGCAATCAAACATCACCATATGATCAATAATATCCAGAATGCTTACTTATTCATGATGACAAATTTCTACCATGTGGCCTAGAATCTTAACATTGGTTTAACCAATGGATTATTTCCCTAGAGAGAAGCCTATTTGCGAAACCAAGGATGTTAGTTATCTATTGCTGTGTAATAACATTACCACAAATATAGTGACTTTAAGAAACATACACATTTATTACCTCACAGTTTTGATGGGTCAGGAATCCTAGAACACCTTAGTTGTGTCCTCTGCTTAGGGTTTCACAAGATTGTAAAAACGATGTTGGCCAGAGACGTGGTCTTATCTGAGGCTTGACTCGGGGAGGATCCCTTCCAAGTCACTCAGGCAGAATTCAGTTACTTGTGAAATTGAGCACTTCAATTGAGGAGTGATAGCTTTACCATCTTTCTGGTGGTTGGTCCGAGGCTGTCCTCAGCTACCAGGGGTCACCTGCAATTCCTCGTCATGTGGGGTTCTCCAACATGCTGCCTAGTTTCTCAAAGGAGACTCTAGCAAGATGGATGCTACAATCTCATGTAACATAAATATAATATTACATGGTATATTACTACATGTAATAAGAGTGCATATCCTGTCACCTCTGCAATGTTCAATTGGTTAGAAAAAAGACAGACATCCCATGCAAACTCTAGGAAAGGAGATCTCACAGTTGTGTGAACACGTGGCTGAGCATCACAAGGGCCTTCTTAAAGGTCTTTTTTCTATACCACATAGTAATGTCTGTTTTGTGAATGATATAAGAATCAAATACATCAGAGCAAGACAGACGAATGAGTCCATCCATCTCATTGCCATCAGAGACAGTCTTGCCAACAAGATGAGAATATACAGCATCTATGAGCTCTTCTTCCTTGAGTGATAAACAGGTATTGACAAGGTTTACGTTAGTGACTATCTTATCTTGGTCACTGGATGTCCAAATTTCCTCTGATTCTTAGATGCTACATCCATTTGCTAAAGTTACCTAATAAAATATCACAAACTGGGGAACTTAAAGAACAGAACTTTATTCTTCACAGTTCTGTAGGCTAGGAGTGCAGTACATCAAGGTGCTGGCAGGTTTGGCTTCTCCTGCGGCCTTTGTCCGTGGCTTATAGATGGCTATTCTCTCCCTGCCTCCTCACATGGTCTTTCCTCTGTGCACATGCTGTCTTTTAGAAATGTGGCAACACCAATAAGCTTACAATCGTATCTCACTTGTCTGTAACCTCTTTAATTTTCCCATCTTGAACTGGGATCCATTAAGTCTTTGTGTGAAACTTTAACTCTCAGAGAGAAATTATATTCCTCTTAAGTTCCCAAGGAATTTGTGACCATGGACTCCTAAAACAGAAAAGTAAACATGCCTACATTTTGTGATCTATCCCTAACAAAAAGACAAACACACACAAACAGTAAGTGCAGCTTTGCTAAACTCAATGACACTGTATTGAACATCTGCCTCAATTCATCCAACACAATTTATTGAGTCCCTAAAACAAAGCTACATGCTCTCTGCATTCACGGAGCCAACATTTAAGTGGAAGGAGTGGGAAGGCAGATAATAAAAAAGCAACCAGATAAACATTTGTAATATGAATATGAAAAGGGATAAATGCTAGGAAGGGGCTATGAATGTGAATGGTAATGAAATGAGAATGCTGGCCAGTTAGGGGAGGAGAAACCTCATAATGTTGGAGGGTGAGGGATGGCTTCTCAGAGTTGGAGGCATCTCACTGCAGGCCATACGATAAGGAAGAACGAACCAGGTAAAGAGGGAAGAAAAAGAGGTTCCCAACCAGGCACCAGCAAATGCAAAAGCCCCTCAAAGCTGTGTTTGAGGCCCTGCAGAGAATACGGAAAGCAACGGGGACAGGGATGAAGAATCCAGCTCTTGCTTACACTGTCTAGTAGCTGACACACACAAGCATCGTGGTCAAGAAAGCAAGGGCCTGGGTGCAGATGGAACGTTTGGGATCCAATCCCATCTCTGCTGCTTACTGGCTGTGTTAACTAAGATGCAACTTTCCAATCTCAAAAGCAGTAAGGGGTTGTCGCATCTGCAGGTTGCAAAGAATCCATGAGATAATGTGACGCACTTGGTGCCTTGGCACATAGTCTGTATTGAGCAAATAACAGCTATCCTTACATGAAACAAGCCCAACATCCTATTTTTCCTCTTTATATTACTTCCTGCATTAAACCTGCATTTGAAGAACTTCTAACAGCCACAGAGTTGCTGTTTTTAATATTAAGGATCTCTAATTTAGAGATATAGTTAATATGGGGAAGACTGAGACTTCAACGCGGCATCTGAGAGCTGGGGTTAAAATCCAGATGTTAATTCTGTCAAGAAAAAAGATCCCAGTGCGGTCGCAAAGAATGTGTTTAAGTAGTCCATTATTTTGTTCAAATATTAAAAGACAAAAATATGTATTAAGAATTCAATTTCTCCCTTTAGTTCTCCCCTGGCCCCAAAAATGACTGAAATATTTTGGTGGCTTAGAGAAAGCAGAATATATTCCATTTTATGGGATAAAGTTAAACCACAGAGAGAGAGAGATTTAAAAAATTGGGTCCAAATAATTTAATCCACCTTTCATACATTTTTAACTTCTGGGCATATTAGAAGGTACTGTTTCATAATTCAGCAGATGTGATACATTCATTGTATGTGGGATTTCTGTTATTATATGGCCCAGCTTCAGGATAATTCCAAAATCACAGTATGCATAGGACTCATCTTTATATCAAAGAGGAAATCAGGACTCTTTTCTTTCACTTCATCACTATGAGATTTCTAGGGAAAAATACATCTGAAATAAGTGTAGAATGTGGGATAGAAGGGGCAGAGAGTGGCATGTCTTTTCATTATTTGGGGTACAAAGAAAAGAACCAAAGAAAAGAGAGCTGAGAAACATCAATCATGTTTAGAAAAATATACTTTTATTTACCCTGAGGAAAAGCATATGAAATCTGGGAGGACAAAAATAACATTTTATATTCCTCAAAGAGCTTTAAGTTTTTTTTCTCCAAGTTTTATACTGAGAAAGAAAAAAAAAAAAAGCACCCACGTATTTCTACACCACAGTTATCTCTCAGATCCAGCTCCTCCAGTCCTATTGGAAATCAAGGGCAAGCAAACAGACTACCCAACTTCCTGTCAGGCTAACAGCTGACTGATCAATACGCTATCTTCCAAATTAACAAGGTCAGCAGACGACAATTCTCCACCAACTCTAGGTTATAAAAAATAAATAAACTAGTTCTGTCCTTTTCATCATAAATAGTTCCTGTAATTCATCTTCCCTCTGATTTCTCATGGAAAACAGTCCATGAGAATTATTCCAAAATGGGCATCAGTGTAGGCATATTGTTCTTTGTATGAGATGAACCCAAAGTCCTGCAACCATGTGATTCC
Source organism: Murina feae (assembly GCA_004026665.1). Taxonomy (NCBI): domain Eukaryota; kingdom Metazoa; phylum Chordata; class Mammalia; order Chiroptera; family Vespertilionidae; genus Murina; species Murina feae. Next base: position 26,960 of record PVJC01014377.1, on the reverse strand, counting down.
TGCACCAGCTGAGCCTGGATCGACAGGGGTTGAAGAAGGTGCGGTACAGTGGATGCTACTTGGAAATTGCTATAGGTAATGGCTGGCATGAGAGATGCTCACCGTCTTTTGCCATTGTGTTAAAATGAAAGAGTATTACTTATGCCAAGGAAAAAGCCTACTTTCAAAACATAAAAAGAAATGCTACAGCTGTGCATTGTGGGAGCCAGCGAACACTGTAGTATCAGGCAATTTGGCACATGCCTGTGGTACACGCTGCTCCTCTTCCCAAACACCTTAACCTGCTGCTGCCAATGTGTTCTTACTGCAGAGGCCGCGGCGGCCCTGAATGCCTTCTCCATGCATTTCCCTAATCTGCTGGAAACAGAAGCGTCGAACGGTTAGGAAAATAAACCTATTCGTGGATGGCTACAGGTTGTGCACAACTGATGTCAGAAAATTGTAAATTTGTTGTGAAGGCCTGAGACTGGACTTGGGATTTGCACCTCACATTTAGTAAAGCTGCCAAGTGAAACCACAAACATACAGGAGAAATGAAAGAAGCACAAGAACTGTCATTCGCTTTCCCTGGGTCTGTCCAAGTGGGTGGAAAGAAACCCAGAGACGCAGAGGCCTGTGAAACTGGAATGTGCTCAAACAATAGTTTGCCGTGTGTGTGGGAGAAGCTGGGCAGAAAAGAGGCCGCCTGAAATTTGTGTCACCGGCACCAGAGACGTTCCAAAAAGAATTTTAATGACAGCGCTAGTTACTAACAGTCGCATAATCTCCATAAGTAATATAGTTTGACAAAGGGAAAAGGAGTTCTTTTGTAAAAAGCCTCTTTAGTAATGAGCGTGGTGAGTGTAAAAACAAACTCTTTCTGAAAAGGGCATGGGCCCGCTCACTTGTGGGAGGCCTGGTGCAGCTTCCCTACGTGGCATCCTTTATACTTGTTGATCTATGCCTGCTACTTACAAATTGGGGGAAAGTCCACATCTCCACAAGTTCCCTATAAAACTGAAATGAATGCTACAGTTGGCATGATCAGGCCCAACACATCAAGGACCTTCACTGGATGTTTTGCTACTGATGTTCAGTCGATGCACATTTTCTCCCAACCAGAGATGACTCACCATTTATATTAGATGATACATATATGATGCACAGAATAAATTACCCAGACTGAGTCTCACTTTTACTAGCTTATATTAGCTGAGTTCCCTTACTGTGAACTTATCTAAGCCTCATTTTCTTCATCTGAGAAAACAGATATAAGAATAATATTGTACCTCTTACTTCTGAAGATCAAATTAAACACCCATGTACCTCCAGCTAGCCTCACCAACATTTTACTCTGAATGGGTCATATTTATTTTGGGACCAACATTACAATGATTCTGAGACCCTACCTGCCTAAACAAAAACTCTACCGATGATTTTTTTAAAATATATTTTATTGATTTTTCACAGAGAGGAAGAGAGAGGGATAGAGAGTTAGAAACATTGATGAGAAACATCGATCAGTTGCCTCCTGCACACTCCCCACTGAGGATGTGCTGGCAACCAAGGTACATGCCCTTGGCCACAATCGAACCTGGGACCCTTGAGTCCGCAGGCTGACTCTATCCACTGAGCCAAACTGGTTAGGGCTATCGATGACTTTTGAGAGTCCCAAAAAAGGGCTTTATCAACTCAGTCATTCTCCCTCCCCTCTCCTGGTGCACTGAGCTTTCCAGCTGCCCAAATCCTGCTCACAGAAGCGGGGAGAGCAGAAGGAGCAGCTGTGGAGGATACCTCTGTTCTGAGCCCAGTGAGCTATCTACGGATGCTTGTGAAGCTGGTGGTCCTCAACTTGCTAAAGCAAAGCCGTGTTCCCTGCAGAGTGAGGAAACAACGGTCCTATTTCCAACTCTGTGATGCCTGTTACACCTGGGCCATGAGCAGCCCGCCAGCCAGAAAACCTCCCTTTTCTCCTAGACTCTCCCAGTCTCCCTAAGGAAGTGCCTGAGCTTTCCAGCTCCTTCCACAGGGCACCACCGCCTAGTCCCAGGAACCACATAGAGAATAAGTGCTGGTCATCGATTCCAGCCATCTCTCTGCTCCATCCCTCACCTCACACAAAACCTCTGTAAAGGGTTCTCCAGACACAGGGCCCTGAGCAAACACACAAATGCTGGTGATGACTGGAAGGTGGGCAGGATGTACAGACAGCACTGACGCTCAGCTCAGTCAACTGAAAGACCTATCAGTGTGTGGATGCATTCATTTATCCAGTAAATACTTCACTGAACAAGTTTATTGGGTGAGCTGGATTTATAGAGAGACATCAAAATATAATATTATTTGTGTCATAGAGCAGCTTTCAAATCCGTCCTTTAGGATAACCGTTGCTTGGCTATCTTTTCTGGTTGTTTTCAGCTATTAAAAACTGCAGTGTTACTCGTAGATATTAAACAATTCTATTCTAGCTTTTACTCTCTTGGTTAAAGCTTCTCTTCATTACGTAATTCCATCTATTGCCTCAGCTCTCATTTCTTTGATCGTTTTCTTTGTAACCAAAACAATGACAAAGCATGCCACTCTGGCCCTTCTGGCCCATGTTCTAGACTTACTTCAGTCGTATTTCTTCCAGGAAGTCTGACTTCAGAATTGAAGCCCTTAATTTTGCCTCTCACTAATGAATTGCATATGTTATATCAGACATTTAGATATTATAATTCTGGCAGGCAACAAAAGGGAGCATTAATAGCCTAAAATACTACGTCAACATTGCTTCATTTTTATATCTTTGACTCTTCACTGTGATGACTTTCCCATGTTTTTGTTGTCCTTATTTTGTCTTATTTGTAGTCTCCTTTAAGTGAAATGCCTATTTAGTTATATTTTTGCAATGATTTGTTGAAATTACATTTTAAGTCAGAACATGTGAGGCTTGCCACATTTCCTAATGTATGTGATGGGGAGATGAATGTTGAGTCCTTGCTCTCCTGGTGGTAGCTCCTCTCTCTGCATAATTCTTTTTGATTCTTGCTGTTAGTTAGTCTAATGCAGTTAGTCTTTGGGCAGCTACAGCAAAGAGTCTCACTCAGCAGGCACCTTCCTGCTAACAGTTCCCACAGCTATGACCTAACAAGTCAGTGACAGAAGTCCCCCAGGTGGTGAACTTTTCCTAATCTGCCTTCTCTGGACACACTCCTCCTGGGAAGTGTCCACTGTGGAAAAAGGTCAGAGGTTTGTCAAAGTGCTTCCTATCTTAGCACAATGGAATCCCCAGGAACAGCATGTACAGCTGAGCTATACTTAATGTGAATGCAAAACTTATGAATCAAGGTTGGTATTTTAAGAGGGAAAGGGGGAGCTATTTTTATTTTTACTCTGGGCCAGCAGACATAAACAAAACTGTCCTGAACACACAGTCATGCTATCTTGGGAAACAATGAACTTGGCAAAGTACAGGTGATTAGGCAGCCGTTTGAGGGACCTCTTTAGTTTCCCGCTATTGGTCCCACACAGGTCGCCTAATATCACCCTCCTTGTTATAAATCCACCATACTTCTTATGAAACGCCAAGCTTGATTCTTCTTCTTTTTCAAAAATAGCCACAACAACTATCCCCATGCTTGTTAGCCATGTGATTCTGCCACTTATTCCACTAAGAGATAGAGTCCGTTTTTCCTTCTGCCGCCTCCTTGAGTTTGGGCTGGTCTGGTCACTTGCCTTGAGCAACATTAACATGTGGAGGAAGTGAGGTGATGTGATGTCTGGGGCCTAGGCCTCAAGAGATTTTGCAGCTTCCCCATTGGCCCTCTGGGACTTGTGCCCTGAGACCACCTTCCTGGGAGGAGGCGAGGGATGAAAGCATCAGCAGCCGAGCTGACCCGCCCAGCAGAGGCCAGCCCTGCTTGACCTACCCACTGAATGACCAAGCCAGGAAAGACCAGCAGAATGCCTGCCAGGCAGCTCCTGAACTGTGAGAAGTAACGGATCACGTTTTGTTTTAAGCCAGTACATCTGGGTCGGTGTGTTATTCAACAGAGACAACTGTAACACATACTTAAATTATTTTCCCCTCCAGAGCTTTCAGATACTTGCAGTTTAATACTTACAATAAAGCTATTTGGAATTTATCCAAGGCACCAAATTTTAAAGACCACGCAGGTTTTAAAACCACCACAGTCAATAGCAAAGGCCCTCTCTGCTACCAGCTGAAGCAGCAAGCTCACTTAAGCCCTAACCCCAGCACCGTCATCTCTTTGGTATAAAGTAGAAACCAATAAAGCAGGGGCTTGGTTTGCACCATGTCAGGGATCACTCCCACTCATGCCCCTACAGGCTTCACAACGGCACCGATTCAAGTGCATTATTTCTGCTTTTTGTCCTTGCCTCAGAAAATTACGCCATCTCAGTTACCCTTAAACAAACAGCACATTTCCTGCCTGGGCTCCAGAGCCTCTGTTCATTCATTAAATTCTTCTATTATGATGAGCCAACTATTGAGCTGGAGGAATTACATCATGTCATTCAAGCCTCACTACCTCAACAGGTAGGTGGCACTGGAGAGAATAAAGTCCTTGCTCCTATTTCCCCAAGTAGCAACTGAGAGGATCAGGGAGTCCAATTTAAGAATTACCTTATACCAAAACTTGCGGGACTTCCTGTTTCTTTGACTCTGCCTTGATGTCTAGATTAAGTCGTTTCTGATTTCTTGAAAAGGCCTTTCCCTAGACCCTACAGATTCCGAGATTCCATGCATGGGAGAACTTGGTAATCAACAGTGCCACCATTTACTGGGGTTAGGGCTTAGACAAGGCTGATGTCAGTTCTTAAACATTTCACAATAAATTTCATAAGCTTTTCATAGAATTTCAGAAGTAATAATTGAAGTAAATGTGCAAATTTAGATGACTGAGATCTACACAGTTTTTCATCCCTCAGAATTCGCCTTTCCCCTAGATGATCCCCTCTGAGATAGGATTAAATTTTGAAAGGTGATTGTCAGCAGGCTTCAAAAGCAGATTTACTGCCATAAAAATCCCTTTATCCATAAGCATCTTTCCTTTGGGGAAACAGAATGAATAGCACGATAAGTGTCATTTAAGAATCAGTGGTAACTCATTAACAATTTGTATTTCTGGTAAAATATCTACTATCTATTTCTAAGGTCACTGTGTCTTTTTCTGGAACACCAAGAGTTGTTAACAGGCAAAGCAATAAAGTACATAGATACCACCGTGTTTAAAACTCTCTTTTAGAAAAAGAATCTACAGTTTGATGAACAAATGCCCCTAACTCCACAGTAAATTTGTTCTCAATATAAGTACTATTCTAATAAAATAAAATAAAAAACCAACCTTCCTACCTCAAGAAGAGCTAAACAATTTTAAAATATTAGATTGAAGCACAGCTATTCAAATACATATTTTCAAATATTTTGGATCTTAAGAATGTTTGCTTGAAGGAACTTTTCAATTTTTTCCCACGCAACATCCTGTCTGGCCTGGAAAGTGTGAAAATTCCTCGAGGAAGCTGCTGGCAATATATCTGTTTCCTTAGTAAAGAGAATGCTGAAATCAGTTTACTCTAAACTCAGATCAAATTCTAAGTTGAGAAGGTCTAAAAATGAAAATTTCAACTATCTAAGGCATATGTATAAACCTTAACTAAAAACCGCAGGCAAATTTTTAAAACATAAAGAAAACTGACGATTAAAATGTTTAAATTATAGTTTGCTTTTTATCTTACGACTAGAGGCCCGGTGCATGACATTCGTGCACTGGGAGGTGTGGGGGTCCCTCAGCCTGACCTGCACCCTGGGAGCCCTCTTCAATCTCGGAGTTTCTGTCTGTCTTTGCAATCATATGAGCGAATTGTCTGAGACCCCAACTCAGTTTGGTTTGTTGCTCACAGAATAATAGAGGCTTTTTTTTTTCTTTGCTTCATTGGTAGAGATTTCCTGGAAGTTTTAGGATATCTTCCCTTTAATTTTTCCTAGACACTCTGATTTTACTTATGTAAAATCATCTTTGCTTTCCCTCCATCCCCCACCACTACAGTAACTTGCTCCAGGTTCACTTTGCTCTAGTGTCTAGAAGATCCGTCTGCCACCAGAACTACGATTCGCAGCATTCCTGGTGCTCACCACACTCTTGGTTTTCCCTTCCTGCTCTGTCTCCATCCCATGGCTTCCCACTCTGCCAAGTCCTCCAAGCTGCCAGCTCTCCCTCTCTGGTCTCCACCCAGTGGCTTGGGGGGAGCAACAGAGGGAGCCACATCCCACCAAGCCGCCGGATCTCCCACTCTGTTCTTCACCTGGTGCCTGTGTATGCAAATTAACCCACCATCTTTGTCAGGTTAATTTACGTACTCACTCCTGATTGGCTGGTGAGCATAGGAGAGAGTCAGTTTACATGTTTCTCTTTTATTATATAGGATAAGAGATTGTATGCCCTAGGTAGAAAAGTTGGAAAATCTAAAAATATAAACAAATAAATAAATCTAACCTAATCTAATAAAAGAGAAACATGCAAATTGGTGTCACTCCACTACATGCCAAGCCATGTCCACCAGTCAATCAAAGTGACTATATGCAAATTAACCCAACCAAGATGGCAGCCGGCAGTCACAGAGCTGGAGAAAGCAGGAGGCTTGGTAGCCCTGGCAATGGAGGAAGCCAAGCTTTCCACCTGCCCTGGCCAGCTGTGGCCTCCACTCAAGGCAACAAAGTTTTAATTATAGATGATAAATAAACCCCAGATACCTGCTTCCAGCCAGCTTCGCTGAGAGCTTGAGTCACTGGGGGCTTGGCCAGCCTGCAAACACCCATCAGTCCCTCACCCATGCTGGCCAGGCACCCCAGTGAGGACCCCCACTCTGAAGGGGCTATGGCCAGCCAGCAAACAGCCGTCAGTCCCTCACCCAGGCTGGCGAGGCACTCCAGTAGGATCCCCACCCTGCTCGGGGACACCCTTCAGGTCAAACCAGCTGGCTCCCACCAATAACAGCAGAACGACTGGGAATGAGTGGCCACTATGACACACATTGACCACCAGGGGGCAGATGCTCAATGCAGAAGCTGCCCCCTGGTGATGAGTGCACTTCCACAGGAGAAGCTCAGAGGCTTAGCCACAAGCCAGGCTGACGGCTGCCATCACAGCAGTGATGGTGGGAGCCTCTCCCGCCTCCTCAGCAGCGCTAAGGATGTCCAACTGTAGGTTAGGCCTGCTCCCTGCTGGCAACGACATCGCCCAAGAGCTCCTGGGCTGCCAGAGGGATGTCTGAGTGCCAGTTTAGGCCCGTTCCCCTGGGGAGCGGGCCTAAGTCAGTAAGTGGACATCCTCCAAGGGGTCCCAGACTGTGAGAAGGCACAGATGGGTCTGAGGAACCTCTCCCCCTCGAGTGCACAAATTTTTGTGCACCAGGCCTCTAGTATATAAATAAAGGTATATAATTTTATATATTATATAGATGGTTAATACATGTTACATATTCAATATTTTTTTAATTTATATATGTGATATATTTAATTTCATAATGTGATAATGAAAAAGATAATATTACAACTTAATTTTTTTACTCAACATTTTGGCATGAGTAGATCCTCATGACATTCAATAAAAATTAAAAATTAAAAACAAAAGGGAAAAAACACAAACTTTAATGCTGTGTAAATTTCACCTTATCAATATCCAATCATTCATTCAATCATTCCCTTTTTTGGTTGGACATTTTGGAGATATATATTAATCAGATAAACATTATATTTAAACTAGGGGCCTGGTGCATGAAATTCATGCACAGGGGAGGCGGGGGTCCCTCAGTCCAAACTGCACCCTCTCCAATATGGAGTTCTTGGAGACTCTCATAATCCAGGACCTCTGGTTCTTACTCACTAACCTGCCTGCCTGCCCTAACCACTCTGCCTGCCCTAACCACTCTGCCTGCCTGCCTGCCTGATCCCCCTAACTGCCCTCCCCTGCCAGCCTAGTCACCCATATTAACTTTCTTTTTTAATCTTATCCCCTTCACGCACAATTGTATTTGACTTCCTTATTGGCTTCTTACTCTCACACAATTTTTCTCCTTTATGTAACACTTTTCCTACTGACTCATCATTTATAAACTTTTCTTTCCTCCTTATTTCCTACTTCTGGCCCATCATCATTCTTCCCATTTTTCTACTACCCTCCTTCCCTTCCCACATTCCTTCTTTCCTTTATCTTTACCCCTGCCCACCCACCCCTTTTCCTTCCTTCCCATTTTTATTTTTTCTTTACTTCCTCCCTCTGACCTGCTTTGCTCCCTTCCCCATTCCTTCCTTCTTCCCATTCTCCTTTTAAGCTCTACCAGCTCCCTCTTTATAACTTTTCTTCCCTCCCTCTTTTTCTCTCATCCTACCTTTGCTATACATTCTTCTCTACTTACTTCCACTGTTTTAATACCTATCAATCTACCTGCCTAATTATCCACTATCATTCATCTTTTTTTCTTTTCTGATTTCTACTTTTAAAATCTGTCCCCAGTACACTATACTTGGTTTTCATTATAGGCCCCACAGTTCACTCATACATCCTCTTTTTTTAACTCTGCTGTATACTGACTCTTTTATAAAGTTCTTCCCTCCATCCTGTTCCACCCCTCCCCCACTTGGTTACTTCCCCCCAAACTCTCCAGGGCTGCTGCCCCCTCTGCCCGCCCCCTACCCATCTTTCCATCTCCTGGCTCCCGTGGGTTCACCCCAGCTCTGAAGGGATACTGGGAGCCTCTCACAGGAGACCCCTGCCCCTGTGGCAGAGAAAATGGAGCTGGCGAAAGAGGGGGCCCAGGAGGGGTTGTGTGTGTGAGAGAGAGAGAGCATCCCTCCTTCCCTCATTAAAGCTTCCGTGGGGAGGGGGCATTAACCCCCCCAGCTCAGGGCTCAGCCCCAGCCAGGTGGCAGCTGCCCATGCAGCCCTGGCACTGCAGCTGCAAAGCAGGAGCACCTCCACCTCTGGACCATCCACCCCTCCATTCTGGAACCTGCCAATGTCACAGCTTCTGTCTCCCCTGGACCGCAGTGTGGGCTCACTTCTCCCACCCACGGCTGTGGCCTGGATCCCAGAGCAGACAGAAGCTTAGCCATCTGCCCTGCTGGACCGCAGCCACAGGCGGCTTGCTTCTCCCGCCCACAGCTGCGGCCTGGATCCTGGGGCAGAGGTCTTCCATCTGCCCTGCTGGACCACAATGTGCGCTTCTCCCGCGGCTGTGGCCTCCGCCATCTTGGCTGGGCTAATTTGCATACAGTCGCTTTGATTGGCTGGTGGGCGTGGGTTAGGTGTCCCAAATAAATGGTCAATTTCAATATTATGCTTTTATTAGAGTAGATATAAAATTAGCTACAAATTTGAGCATATGTGAATCTATAAATAAACTATACTAAAGGCTATAGTAGTAGCTTATTTATTACTGCACACTATGAGCATTGTCTGCTTCATTAATATAAAGTGTTTATAAATGTAGGGTGTGTGTTTATATGTGAGATGAAGCTTCATTTGTCAAACTGACATCAATGTTGGTCTGGCCTTCAGATCTCTTGATCTCCAGAGAATGTGCATTGGAGTCTGGTCTGCAGATCTGACCCAAGGTAAAAACTAGAAAACACTGAAGTTGTTTTTCAGATGTTTATGTACAAAACAACTTTAAAACTAATAATATGTTAAGCCTCAGTGGACAGATTTACTTTCATTTTTATTTTTTATACATGACACTAGCCTGTTCTACCATTACAGGGAAGATAACACAAATTTACAGAGGAGATATACTTACAAAAAACCCCACATACTAGCTTTCGGAAGGGTTTATGTCATGTGACCTGCTAGGGATGGAAAAAAGTGACAGTCCCTCCACTCTTGCCCCCATTGTTTGATAATCTGTGTTTCAGCTTGGATGGTGGTGTTTCCACTTTGGGGTGCACATGGTACCAGTCCTTTCTACAGGCAAGGACCCCAGGGAGCATGCCCACGGCCTCAGCATCATACCTGGTTTTACGCTCCTCAGGAAGAATTCAGGTCTTCAGATTTTGTTCAATGTTTTAATATTTTTTTTCATTATTTTTTCATTTCTTCCTGTGTTTGAATTTAACCTTTTTATTTCCTTTTTTCCAAAGACTCATTTAAAATATGACCTTTGAGTGAACACTTTGGGATGATGGAATTGTTCTGTATTCTGATTATAGTGGTATTTACACAAGTCTATTCATATATTAAAACTTATACTGCTGTACACCACAAAAAGTAAATTAAAAACACCTACCAATAACCTTCAACGTTACTGAAGGAACTAATTTTTTTATCTAATGTATCTGAATTTTTCATACTATAATTTCTTAGTTATTTCCAATAGAACCAAGAATAAAATGCAGGGTGTTTTAATTCCTTTGTCCTTTGATTCCATTGTATTGGGTGGCCTACTATTTTATTACATGCAATTTTTCTATTATCAAATGTAAATGTAAAATAAGTAAATAAGAATGAATGCCCTGTTATTGACCAAATTTGCCGAGAGATAGAGAATTTTTGTGTAAGAAACTTACCATGGAGAGGTAAGCTGTTCAGATCTACTAAAAATTTAGAAAATTATACCCATTTAGGTTAGTTCTAAATAGCTCAAGGTGAAATAGAAAGTGATTGCAACGACCCACCATTTATGGAGTATCTGTGCATTAGACACCGTGTCAGATAGGTGTCAAATACACCTGGTCCAGAAGGGTCATTCAGGAGAAAAATAACATTTTTATGCCAATCATCTGTATTTAATGCAGAGTGGGAAAGATAGTTGCCAGAATCATGTATTAAGATTTAAATAGATCCAGAGGCAGAACAGCATCAAACAATCTGTCAAATTAAAGCAACAAGGACGAGGGTGGGGGGGAGATTGAGGGGGGTAATAGATCAACCAAAGGACTTTTATGCATGCATTTAAGCATATCAATGGACACAAACCACTGGAGGGTAGGGAAGGCTGAGGGAAGGGCAGGGGGGGAAAAAGATATTTGTACTAATCTTTGTAATACTTTATGTAATTAAAAAATTTTTAAAAAATCAAAAATAAATAAATAAATAAAACTTCACTTTCTTTTTCTCAGTCTGAGATATTTGACAAATTGTGGGTTTTTTGTGTTTGGGTTTTTTTTAACATCTCTGAGTTTTAGTTTTCTCACTAATCAATGGAAAAAATCTTCCCTACCTTGCTGGATAATTGTGTGGATTAAATATTATGATGTATGTAAATAATCACATTTAACATTTATTTTGTGTTTACCATGTATAACACATTATCCTAAATGCTTTAAGTAGTATAATTTATTGTCTGCAGGTAAGTTTAGAAGCAGGTGCTGTAATCCTCGGCTTATAGAGAGGGAAACTGAGACAGAAGGTTAAGCAACTTACTGAAAATCATATAATTAGTAAGTTCAAAACTGAGACTTGGACCCAAACATTCTGGTTCCAGAGCCCATTTGCTCCATTATTGCCTCGTGTGTAAATGAATTGGCACAGAGTGGATGTTTAATTAATGGTTGCTGCTGTACTGCAGCTTTTTATTTTTACTGCAAACTAATCTCACTGGACTCCCAGAAGCTGGAAGTGGGAAAGGGCTACAAAGTTAATGATGGAAATGAAACCGTTTTTCTAACACTGTGGTACTTCTCATTACATCTCGCTTCACCAATGCAGTAAAGTCAGAGATTTCTTTTAAATGTCGATGTTAATCAAAAGTGAAGGCTTACATTAAAAAAAAAAAAAAAAAAAAAAAAGAGTGCCCAGCCCTTCTCAGTGGTGGAGCGTTGACCAATGAACCAGGAGGTCATGATTTGATTCCCAGTCAGGGCATATGCCAGGGTTGCAGGCTCGATCCCCAGTGGAAGTCCTGCAGGAGGCAGCCAATCAATAATTCTCTTTCATCATTGATGTTTCTCTCTCTCTCTCTCTCCCTCTTCCTTCCTCTCTGAAATCAATACAAATATATATATTTTTTTAAAGTCCCCAGCCCTTAACTTCTCTCTTAAATTCTTGACCCAGATGTTCAATTGCTCTCATACCTGTTCACAACGGTTAGAACAACACGGAACTGGGGTATAGATAAAGAAATGGGATGTGAAACGGAGAACAAACTGGAAACTTTTTCAGTTCAGTCCTGGAAGATGAATTGCCTTACCAGGAGAAGAGACCATGAGCCAGCCTGGCAGAGAAGGAGAAAGCAAGTCATCTAGAAAACTCCCTGGACTAACGGAAAAGAAGAGATAAGGACAGTAAGAGAAACGTCCATGAAGAACAGTGACCCAAGAGAAGGAACAAGATTGTCACAGCAGATCATGGCCTCTGTAGAGAATACTGGCCACCAGAGGATATGGGCAACATCTCAGACCCTTATGTTTTTAATATAAAAATGCCTGTATGCATCCATGCAAATTAGTTTTCGCTGAAGAGGATGTTTTGAACCACAGACTTCTCCATAGGCTCCTACAGATGTCCTTTTAGCCCAGATCCTTTGCACTTCTGACTGCCTAAGGCAACCTGTGGGAACTGCGGCCAGGGCAAAACCATCTTCATTTCTCCTTCTAATTTCCTGGTCCAGGGTCTATATCACAGTGTCACGGTGTGTATAGCTCTGCATATTCTCCACTCCTAGTGTACTTGCTCTGATTCAGGCAATATTGCCTAGTCCCAGGACTGCCTACATAGATATACCCTCAAAGTTAAGGGAGCTACCTCCTGCAGAGTGCATTTGCTGTCTCTCCCCTCTCCTTTGCTCAGTCATGAGGATGTTTCCATCTTGGTGAACCCTGAGCAGCATGCTCCAGGAAGCCCCAGCACATGACTGGAGTCAGAACACAGATGACACTTCCTGGCTCTATCCTCACACCTTTCCAGTCTGTTTTTCCTACTTTGCCAGAGTCACCCTCCTAAAACAGAGATCCGCTGTGGTGGCAGAATTCTCAGAAGGTCTCCAATATTTTCACTGCCTGATATACATGACTTATGTAATTCCCGCCTTTTGAATGTGAATAGAACGTGAATATGATGAGCCATAATCCCTATGATTAAGTTAATATAATAATCAGTTGGCTTTAAATTGTTCAAAAGGGATGACCTAATTAGGTAAATCCTTAAAAGGGACATCGCCCTTCTGAGAGTCAGAGAGAATTGGTATGAGAGATTTGCCAGTGCTGCCTTTGAAGATGGAGAAAGTCATGTGACAAAGTTTGTGAGCAGCCTCAAAGCTCAGAGAAAACCCTAGCCAATAGTCAGGACGCAATCAGGGACCTGTTATACGTCCACAAATAACTGCATTCTTCCAACATCCATGAGGGCGAGAAAGGGGACCCTGGGGTCCAGGTGGGAATTCAGCCCAGCTTACACTTTGATTTCACCTCCTGAGACCCTGAGCAGAGAACCCAGTTACACCATGCTCAGACTTCTGGCCTGCCGAACTGCAAACAAATAAACTGGCATTTTCTAAGCCACTGAGTTTGTAAGACTTCATTACACAATAAAAAATATACCCTGTCTTTTTCCATTTGAAAACTGTACCTACTTTCCCCAAATGGCAGAATAAAGTTCTTAACACAATGAAATTTCCTCAAGTATTATTGGGTGCTATAAAATAAATATTTCTCCCATTCTGTGGTAAAGATCCCTCCATACATCACTCTCCCAAATGAAAACCCTACATGACCAAGGTATTTTTAAAGGACTCTACTTGGGTAACTTTAGCAAGTGGCCACGTACCCTCCAACTGAAGGTTTGCCATACAGTTTCCTAGTACAAGAGCCCTTCACTGTGACACTAGAGCTTGAAGGACGCTCTGCTGTCTTGGAACCTCCGTGGAATGTCGGTGCACATCAGCCACCTGCTCCCCTCTCAGTTCCAGCCCCATTTTCCTGCTGCGGCTATTTTGTGGGTGCTCAAGTTGTTTCTGTTTTCCTTGATTCATCTTTTCGACAAGCATTTCAGAATTTATATGGCCCTTTCAATTCTGCAGTCCCTAATGCTTAGTTTCTGTGCAGAGAAGATATCCTCCTTCTCTCTGACAGGTGGATTCTTCCCCAGGATTCCCCCCAAAAAATGATAAACACAAATGATTGCCCAGGCTGCCTACAAGGAAGGCACGCTGCAGAGCAACACCAATGAGACATCAAAGAGACGACACAAAATACCGCTTTCCTAAGAAATGATCCATTACTCTACAGCCACACTATGTCTATAAAAGGAAATCTGCCTCTTTCACGTTTCGTTTATTACTAGAGGCCCGGTGCATGACATTCATGCGCTGAGGGGGTGGGGGTGGGGGGCAGTGTCCCTCAGTCCTGCCTGCACCCTCTTGCAGTCCAGGACCCCTTGAGGAATGTCTGCCTGATAGCTTAAGCCAGCAGTTGAACAACCCTCAGAAGGGTCCTTGGCACTTCCGGGGAAGTAAGAGAGGCTCCTGCCATGGCTGCTGTACTCACCAGCCTTAAGCCTGGCTTCTGGCTGAGCAGTGCTCCCCCATGGTAGGGCACTGACCACCAGAGGGAAGCTCCTGTATTGAGCGTCTGCCCCCTGGTGGTCATTGTGCATCATAGCTACCAGTCCTTCTGCCGCTTGGTCTTTTTGCTTATTAGGGTTTTATTATATAGGATTCTCTCTTTCACCCACTTTTTTTTTCTGATGGAAGCAGGATCTCACCAACTCATCTGTGATTAACAGCCCAGAACACTGAATGTGCTAGTGCACAGAGGAGAGTGTGCTCTTCCAGGGCTCAGAGGGAAACAAAGAGCATGCCCGCGGTTCTTCTCTCAGCCTCATCTGCTGCAAGAGTGAGGGAGGATAGGCATCTATCAGAACTGCTTCCCAGGAGAAGACAGTCAGTCAGTATTTACTGATTACTGAGTTGAGCTCTTAACTTTGGAGGACATTGATTTTCATTTACTTGTTCAAGAAAGGTTGATGGGCTGTTTTCGATGTGGCAAAGTGTACAAGTGGGGAAGTACAAGCAAGAAATAGAAACCAAACTGGAGTTGACCAGTTTGGAGTAACAGGGTATGTATAACAAGACTGGTTTCAACAGGAGGAATGCTGAGGAGCTGCTTCAGGAAGAAGGGATAATGTATTTACAGATGAGTGGAGGGAAATGCCAGAGTAGCTGAGTGCATGAGTGTGTGTGTCTGTGTGTGTGTGTCTGAAGGGGGGGTGTGAGAGAGAACATGAGAAGATGCAAAGGTGATCCTGATGCTATGTCTTTTAAAAGGTACAGGCAATGACAAGTGCTGCGGAGGTGATAGTATCTTCCACACTGGATTAAGGTGGCAAATGATGTGGCAAATAGCATTGAACTAAGGGCCTTGCCAAAGCAGGTGCTGGTAAATGTTGCTTTCTTCTTGTCTTTCATTGTTTCCTGTTTTCCACCATTTATAGCAAGTGATTCGGTGGTTAGTAAATTCTAAATAAATATCTGCTTATTGACTGTGTGCATGCCAATTCTCTCCTCTCCTCTCCTCTCCTCTCCTCTCCTCTCCTCTCCTCTCCTCTCCTCTCCTCTCCTCTCCTCTCTCTTCTCTTCTCTCTCTTCTCTTCTCTCCCTCATCCCACTTAGGTTCAACTTTGGACTTCCAATTGTCTCAAAATTTGAAACAAGGTAGAATTCATTTCTTACAAAGCAACTCACTTCCGCTCTGCACCACCCTCTCTGCAAAAAGTTAGTCTGCCTGACGCACTGCTACACTGTGATACACCGTCTCTTGCAAGGCTATTGAAACTGAATTGGCTCAAATTAGCAGCAAAATACAGAAAATAAGTTCATGAACTGAGACCATAAAAGGCAATGTTCTCTTTGCTCTGTTCTACATAGTTCCTTGCAGATACAGTGATAATGAATAAATCCTAAAGGAATCCACAAACTCAAAACTATGATAGAATTACATCAGTTCAAATGCATGTCAAAAGGCTTGCTTGATTACATTTTCTTGTTCTTATTCTACATTCTTTCGGATTTTCTAAAGTTCTTGCTTTTGAAACCAAACTTTCCTACTTTTCTGAATGGCCTTTCCTACCTAATAGTCTAAAGGAGACAACAAAGGAGCTACAATTTTATTTTCATTTGAAACCCAAGTACCCAATTAAAGTAGAAAAATGTTTTTGAAGGCATTTTGGAAGAACTGTGGCCAACAATGAAGTGGATAAAATACTGAATAAGAAAGAGACTCTTAAATTTATTTGAGAAAGGAAAAGTGGGGAGAGAAGTGGGGGAGAAAGAAAGAGAAACATGCACTTACTTATGTATTCATTGGTTGAGTCTTATATGTGCCCTGACCTGGAATCAAACCTGCAACCTCAGCATATTGGGCAACGCTCTAACCAACTGAGCTATGTTCCAAAGCACAAAGTGATGCAAATATCCAATCCTATAAAGTAAGCTTCCCAAAGTATACAACTTTCAGCAGCACCTTTCTTCAAAATAAAGTAATGAATTAAAACTTCCCGCAAATGCTCATTTTTTGGCACAAAGTTTGACATTTTTAAGCATAACAATATCTATGATATTAACACCTTCAGAAAATTTGACATATGACACTTTGAAGCTTACTGCCAACACAACAAAATAACATACATATCAAACTGCATATATATAAACATATGTGTAACTCCATCTATTGAAAAAATCCGCATTATTAACTGGTACACCTAAAATCCTAATTTGCAAATCAACACAAAAGGCAGAATGACTGGTCACAGTGACACACACTGATCCCCAGGGGGCAGATGCTCATGCAAGAGCTGCTCCCAGCCCACAGGCCCCAGGCCAGCCAAGGTGAGTGCCAGCGGGGGCTCCCCAGATCATCCCATCAGTCTCCCCACAGATTGGCCCTGATCACAGGCCAGGCCTAGGGACCCTACCCATGCACGATTGTCATGCAGCGTGCCTCTAGTTAAGTATAATTCACACCATACCAATCCCCGTGACACCATCAGAGACTATCACTCTGATAGCTTCCAAAACCAGACAACATCATTTAAAGGTTCCTGAATCTTCTACCTGCATCAATCACTCGCAGAGTCAGTATCTCATTTAATTCTCACTGCAACCACATGTAGGATGAAACATTACACATTTAGTCTAGACTTCAGGTTTTCTGTCTTCTAATCCATCGCATCTCAGCATGGTTTCAGAAATTACTGCTCTTTGAAAAACAACAACAACAATAAATTTTAGAAACCTCCTGTGAATCCTTTTATCCTGGCTGCACGGCATCAATTTTCCTGGTTAAATGATACTTATGAAAATTATCTTGCCTGGTGGTCCAGCTCAGTAGGTGAGCTCCATCATCACCACAGTGCTACAGCTCTTGTCATTTTATTCTCTAAACTTTCACTTACAGGGAGTAGCAATTAACATTTCCTGTCCCCAGTGAATTCTCCTTTTCTTATGGGGAAAGTACCCCTTCCCTTGATTTCAATGAACCACACTTACTGAGCTGGTCCACATCTGAGGGAGAGGGTCTTTCACATGCTCATCTGTAATATCTGGCTTGAAAATTATCTGACAAGTGTAGCTAATTTTGTATACCCCGTAAGTTAACTGCTTTAAGGTACCTGACTGAATTATATTGAACAAGAAGAACCTTGCCTTACATTTTCCATAATTAACTAGCATGAGGCTATGGTTAAGTAATGAGAGCTAAAAGGATTCTGCAAAGATTTAATGAGTAGCACATTAATTATACAAGTATAACAATTGGAGTCTGTGGCAACATACTATACTAAGTTTATAACAATTTAATTTGGCTTTTCTCATTTACGTGCATTAATTTTTTGAAAGTCCATGCGAAGGGCATGGGAGCTTCCCAATATGTGAGTCTATTGAAATTTCCACTTGCCCTCTTACTAGCTTCCTGCATTGTTGTTGGGTTTCAAAAGCAAGACTATTGTCAGCTAAAAAGCTAATATTATTCTTTAAATATTGACAGTGATACAAAGTATAGACTATTTGATTGACTGATTTTACCCAAAAATATGGGTAAAATCTATTAACTGACAGTGGAGGGCAACATTAAATCATAATCCTGGGAAAGATTTTTAAATTATCCATAAGAGAATAAAAGACATATGGGCAATAATAAACCTATAATATTTTCAACAATAAAGATGATTTTTTTTAAATTCACTATGCCAAACTTAACCAGCGATACTCTCCATTCATGGGACGCTCCCATATGAGGAAATGACTCGATCGAGTGCTCCAGGAAGACTCGGTCAGACACTGTGTGGGTTCCTGATAGTCAGCCCTTAAAATGGGTATCAACAAGATGTAGTGGAATTTCAAAAATAGGTTACAGTCTCAATACTAGGTATTGTTTTAAATTCTTTCCACTTGCAGTTTTATCTCTTTTGTGATAGTTAAACCACAGGGGATTCTTAATTTAGCAATTCTCTTGGAGTTGAAAAATCCTTTAAAAACACAACTAGACTGTTCTTTCATGCTCTGTCAGATCTTAAAAATGGTTATTTAAAGCAGGGATATTTCAATTCCTGTAATACACCAACTACTGACTAGGAAATAGTGAGGCTGCATTTTCTCCACCTGAATTAACAGATGCTTCAAGTTTCTCTGTCAAAGCAGAAGATAGACACACGGAAGCGCTTAGTAGATGCATAGTTGGAAACAAGGTATTGATAGATGGGGTCCAGAAAGGGTTGCCTGGAGCTCGAGTCTTCTAGGTGGGCAGATGGAGATGGAGGTGAACAGACTCTAAAATATAACTAGTCAGAAGAGTGGGCAATGTAACACAGCTTGACCCTTTGCACACACGTGGTCACACTCTTAAAAACTCTGAACCATCCTGACACCCTCTCTTTATTGTCTCCTTATTGCCCCTCGCTGAGAGCAGACACCAGGGCCCTGCTTGCCCCTGGCCACTGCGGCAAGCCAGAGAGCAGACAGGCAAGCAGGTCCACAGAGAGCAGAGAACCATGGGGAGCAGGCCTAATTCATTAGTAGGACATCCCCTGAGGGCTCCCAGATTGGAGAGTGCAGGTTGGGCTGACAGACTCACCACCCATGCATGAATTTTGTGCACCTGGCCTCTAGTCCTATACAATAAAAAGCTAATATGCAAATTGACTAAACAGCAGAATGACCGGTTGTTCACTATGATGAGCACTGACCACCAGGGAACAGACGCTCACTGCAGGAGCTGCCCCCTGGTGGTCAGTGCACTCCCACAGGGGGAGCACCACTCAATCACTTGCCAGACTCACAGCTGGCAAGTGCAGCGGCAGTGATGGGAGCCTCTCCCGCCTCTGCAGCAGCACTAAGGATGTCCAACTCGTGCACCAGGCCTCTAGTGTCAAATAAAACATATAATAGCCTTTAAAAATTGTCAAGTACTAAGAAAAACAAAGAAATGCCATTGTTAGTAAAGTAATCAGAACAGCTCTGTAGATAGAAGGATAATGAAATTATGTTAATTTCATTTATTTTTCAGATTAGATTTGGAAGTTCAAGAAAATTTGGAATGACACATTTTAATGTAGGAAATTGAAGTCTAGAAATAAAATGAGAGTGAGAATTAAGTTGGTAATATATTTAAGAATAAACTAAGTTAACATTTTAATGCAAAGACAATGTTTATTTAGAAAATGAGAATGTTTAGACGATTAGATTTTTTTTCAATACAGTAAGTAGGTCATTTTAAAACATAGCCTCTTAATTGTGTACTTTTAAAATATCCAATTTGCTGAAATTATTACATTTAATATTTTTAAATAGACTATTATTCCATCAGCAAAAACTAATAGATTTTAAATTTATACTCATTTACAAATTGAAAGACTATTTTGTTTTGATTTGCTTTTAAGAATTCCTATAGCAACTGTCCCCAGATGTTTAGATTTTAGATAAAGCTGTTAAAAGTTTTTAGAAACCTTCAATCAGTGAAAATTTTTCTCTGATAAAATTAAAAAGTCTGGCATATAGAAAGTTTAGAAAGATTAATTTTTTAAATGGTGGCTTAGGTAAACTAATTACCTTGAGAAAATATTTTCAGATATTCCAAAAAATGACAAAGGACTAATACACGTTAGAGAAATGTCTTAATCATATGAGTGCTGTCAGGTAATTCGTGTAAGTGACTTTACAAGAATAATGTCAAGCATGTAACTCTCTGGTCCCATGACTCTGTCTACCTGAGGGACCACCAGGCTCACTTAGCAGCCTGAGGCTTGGCCTGAACAGGAGGTATGAGAGGCCCTGTCAGAAGACTCTCATCTTGCTGATTTCACCATTCACCCCCACCCACGCCATCCATGCCATCCAGAACTTGGGTGGTAGCAGATTAGACCATTCCCCAAAAAAATATTTTCATCAAGGCTCCTGGAGCCTAGCTTGTGGCTGATGGACTTAATTCCATTGTGCACATCTTGCTGCTTAGTCCTGCCCAGGTCTCCCTCCTTCTACCCCATGCTATCGCGTGGCGCACAGGCCCCTGGATCTCGCTGCCATCTCTGAAGCCATGGAAGCTGTCCCTTTTTGGCTTTGTGTTTAATACTTCACCAAGGGCTCACCCAATCAGGGGGTCATTCTTTCTAGTCCTAGAGCAGGTTGCTACCATCCAAAACCTGGTACTGTAACATATGCAAACTGAGTAATATGAGGGTCCAAGGTGAGAAATCAGAGCCATTTCTGGCACTTTAGACTGCCAATGTCAACTTCATCCCCTTTCATGCAGAAACATGAAGACAGACAACAAATAACATTAGAATATTATAATTTTATACTTCATATTTATAATTAGAAATATTGTTTTAAGAAATTTTTTATACCTCATATTTATTAGAAATATTTAGTTTAAAAAACTTCTTTAAAGGAAAGCACTAATAGAAACAGGATAAAAGTATTTCACATCACTGAGAGAAAACAAAAAGTAGAGGCATAGTAGCAAAAATATTTTATAGTTCTGTAGTTATTTTATGAGTACAGAAAATATGTAACAAGATAATTGAAGAAAAAAATTAAATCTTAATTTTTTGAACCCAAATCCTCACATTTCATATAATTTTTCTCTCACAAATTTTACTTCTGTAATTTTATTCTAAAGATATAATAATTGAAGGTTATTCACCGTACCTTGTTAATGTAAAAAATGAAAATGTCAACAGTCAAAGCAACCAATTTAAAAATTATGATACAGCAATACAGTGGGATATTATCTGCTGTTAAAAATATTTCTATAATAAAAGGGTAATATGCAAATTGACCCTAATAGCAGAACCACTGGGAATGACTGGTCACTATGACACACACTGACCACCAGGGGCAGACACTCAATTCAGGAGCTGCCCCTGGTGGTCAGTGTGCTCCCACAGGGGGAGCTCTGCTCAGCCACAAGCCAGGCTGACAGCTGCCAGTACAGCAGTGGTGGTGGGAGCCTCTCCCACCTCCTCAGCAGTGCTAAGGATGTCCGACTGCTGCATAAGCCTGCTCCCCGCTGGCGAGTGCACATCCCCCTAGGGCTCCCGGGCTGCCAGTAGAATGTCTGACTGTCAGCTTAGGCCCTATTGGGGAACGGGCCTAAGCATGTGGACATCCCCTGAGGGTTCCCAGACTGCAAGAGGGCACAGACCGGACTGAGGAACACCCCCCCAGTGCACAAATTTTTGTGCACCAGGCCTCTAGTAAACTATAAGAAATGATGTAAAAATTTGTGAATATTTTATTAATAGAGCAATAAAATTTTTCCTTATATCCAGAATATTTATTTTGCTTGATAAATAAACACATGTGTGTCTATATATATAAATTTGAAACATATACATTAAAATATTTACAGTTAGGGGGGAAATTGCTGATTTATATTTAACTGAGCAACAATTTCAAATTATTCTGCAAGAAACACAGTTTTACTTTTATAATAAAAGAAGAAAAATGCTCATATAATCTCAGATTGAGTTAAAAAATTTTAAACCTACTTATAAGAGATCCACCTAAAAATGATTTTTTAAAAGTTTAAAAATACAACTATGAGGAAAAGGTTAGAGGTAAGTTAAAACAAAAAAATAATCAGAAATAAAGCCATCACTTTCACAGATACACACATTAAATTAGTTTAAAAAATGTAATGGTATTATATAGCCATTAAATCAGATTTTCATTCAATATCTTATATATTAATGAATATCTTATGTATAATATTAAGTAAAAAGATACCAGTGTGTATATTACAAACTCAATAAAATATTCAACAGAAGTATTACATTAAGCTAATATAGTAAATGCACATGTAAAAAACGTTTATATAACTAATCTAATAAAAGCGTAATATTAAAATTAACTGTCTCTTCTGGACGCGTAAGCCATGCCCACCAGCCAATCAGAGAGGCTGTATGCAAATTAACCCAGCCAAGATGGAGGCCAGCAGTCAAGAAGCTGAGTAAACAGGCAGCTTCCATTGCAGCACGAGTGAAACTGTTTGTGGCCAGCTGGCCTTCTCCCGGCTCCAGGCAACAACATATTTGCAACATTGTCTCAATCATAGAATCCTGGGGAGCTGAAGCAAACAGCAGGCCGGGCCTGACTACTAAGGGAAACATTGTTTCATTATAGAAGCCACGAGTTGAAACAGAGAGGAGGTTTCGTTACCTGCCTAGGCCTTGGCTTAAAGGAACAGTGTATCAATTATAGAAGATAAACAAACCCCAGAAACCTGCGTCCAGCCAGCCTTGCTGGGACATTGGGTCAATGGGAGCTGTGGGCAGCCTGAAAACGCCCCTTAGCCCATCACCCAGGCTGGCCACACCCAAATGGGGTGAGGGACCCCACTGGGGGGCTTGGGAAGCCTGCAAACAGCCATCAACCCCTCACCCAGGCTGGCCAGGTACCCCAGTAGGGACCCAAAACCTGAAGGGGCTGTGGGCAGCCTGAAAGTCTGAAAACAGTCCTCAGGCTTGTACCCAGGCTGGCCACACCCCAATGGGGTGAGGGACTCGACTGGGGGGCTTGGCCAGCCTTCAAACAGCCATCAGCCCCTCACCCAGGCTGGCCAGGTACCCCAGTAGGGACCCAAAACCTGAAGGGGCTGTGGGCAGCCTGGAAGTCTGAAAACGGCCCTCAGGCCCTTACCCAAGCTAGCCACACCCCAATGGGGTGAGGGACCCCACTGGGGGGGCTTGGGCAGCCTGCAAACAGCCATCAGCCCCTCACCCAGGCTGACCAGGCACACCAGCAGGTGTACATCCCCAGAGGGTCCCAGACTGCGAGAGGGCACAGGTCTGAGAGACCTCCCGAGTGCATAAATTTTTGTGCACTGGGCCCCTAGTATTAAGGATAATGCATTACGACATATCATTGGGTAAAAATACTACAAAAAATAAAGCAAAACATTCATAATAACTTCCCTGGGTGACTCATTATAAGTTATTTTTTAAATATTCATAGCATATCTTCATATTTATATACTAATGTATTATTTTTATAATCAGATGAAATATTTTTAAATATTAAATATGCATGAGCTATTGAAACTAGTCATTTTATGCAATATTAAAGTGATAATACTGAAAGAGTAAAATCACAAAAAGGTAACAAAAATTAGGCTTTTCTCCTGTTTCTTTCAAAAGAATTCACTAGCAACATTGCTCATAATCTAGAAACACAGAGAAAAATAACACTTTATGAAATCAATCACATGAATTTCCTTTTGTAACATTTTTTAGACTGTCCTAGGATTCAGCCCTGGAAACAGAATTTTTAACATGAGATTGATACTGTCTGTGTGTGCTTACTTTCCTTGCTGTTGAACACCTACAATCTATTAGTATGCAATGACATCACTAGCCTTGGAAACACAAGGGTAAAGACAAGTGCTATGTATCAACCTTTTAATTTGCTAAAAATCCTTTAAAGAGGACTAATAACCCTTAATATTCATTTGCTTGATAAACAAGCCATTTTATATGAATGGAAGTTCAACACAGTCTGAGGAGATTTTTATTTTACTATGCCAGATTTTAATGGGTGCTGAGGTTCAACTGCTATAAATACACACATAAAATGCTCACCCACATTTTAAACTATGGCTTTTATAAATGAAGGAAGTCACTGAATGTGACGTGTTTTTCAACACCTATCTTCTTGAGCCTATATCAGCCACTTTAGTGTGGCACTTGAAAGCCTAAATTCTGGGGCAATGCTGAGCTTATAATGACAGTATAAGGGGCTGAAGAACTGCCATCAAGCCCTAGCCAGTTTGCTCAGTGGATAGAGCATCGGCCTGCAGACTGAAAGGTCCCAGGTTCGATCCCGGTCAAGGGCATGTACCTTGGCTACAGGGACATTCCCAGTAGGGGTGTGCAAGAGGCAACCAATGGATGTTCATCTCATCGATGTTTCTAGCTCTCTATCCCTCTTCTTTCCTTTCTGTAAAAAAAAATTAATAAAATATATATTTTTTTAAAATAACTGCCACCAGATGGTGGCATCAGAAAGACTTGTTGCTTAAATGGTAAAACAGGAGACAACTTTCAGTGCCTATGTGCCTGCCCAACTTAGCCCTTTTATTCAGTCCCTGCTATGCTCGTCCAATCTTTTCTCTCTTTATTTTTTTTACTTATTGAGGAGAGAGAGAGAGAGAGAGAGAGAGAGAGAGAGAGATTTACTGTTCCACTTATTTAAGCATTTGACTGATTCTTGTATGTGCCTTGACTAGAGACTCAAACCCAAAACCTTGGCATAGCGGAATGATGCTCTAACCAACTGAGCTACCCAGCCAGGGCCCAATCTTTGTGTTTTGGCTTTTTCATATTTCTTGATCTGTCCTCAATATTGTCCACAAGGCCCAGTTGGCCAGGACTTTAATATCCAAATGTTGGAGGACAGGTATTAATCACAATGCTGACAGAATCTGGCTCCACCAGTACAAATCCCAAGCCCAATAACTATAACGCACTCTACTGGCCTTTTTGAATATGGCTCCTACCTGGACATTAGAGAGGTTAGGAGTACAGGTTCTGGAGTAGAAATCCTGGCGTCTAGTCCTGTCTCAGCTACTTACTAACTGCATGAGTCACTTAACTTCTCTAAGCCTATATCTCCTTCTGAGAAAATATCTCCAAGGGCTTATGAGGGAATTAAATGAGATTCCATTGGAAAAGCAAGCATATGGCCAGCACTTCTTCATAAGGAGATCTAGAAGCAAGTTATCTGTGAATAGTAAACAATATATAAAGCCTTCAGGGCAAGAAGGCTTCCAAGAGCCTGCAGATCCTTCTGCCTAAGAAGGAAGTCTCAGGATAGATGATTAGGTAGAGATAATTGAACACAGGAGTACAATTCAGGAACTAACTGCTTGTTCAAAGAGTAGAGATGAGAAAAAACTCTTGCCATGTTGAGATCAATTAATGGTGACAATATGAAAATGAAGGCAGACCACCATGACAGTATCTATTAGAAGACGATGGTGATGGACTGCAGAATTAAACCCACAAGGCCTGCCAACTGGCCATTAGTAATATAATAAGAAGTGTGTCACCCACAAAGGTCAACAAGATCAGACTTCCTCTAGTCCTGCAACACTTCCAGTTCCTGCCTGGCAATAAAACCAATCTTGTTTTGCTAGAAGAAATATGTAATTCTAAGTATCTGATACTTTTCAAACTAGTAACAAAGATTTAAGTTCCTCTCAGAAGGAGAATTTTTAGATGGTATTGAGTCTGTGGTTGCATGTGTTTCTCATTAAACAACTAATTTTGTGTGTTATCTTGGGCAAAGTACTTTACATCTCTAGGTTTTGTTTCTATATTTTCAAAATTTAGATGTGGGGCTAGGTATTTCTTCTGACTCTAAAAGTTATTGTTTCTAGGATGCACTGCTCCAAAAATGAAGACTAAGTATGGGAGAGATCTGACACTCAACATAAGAAGATACAGAAAAAGGCCAGTGAAAGGAAAATCATGTCACACATCCATTCATGAGGTAAAATTTTTAGCTATACTTTGAACTGGAAGAAATAGAAGACCTGTCCTCAAATGGTTTTATTTTAAATATGAATAACTGATCTGAACTTAGACCAGCATTTAGTGAATTGAATATCTCATCTACTCAAACATTTATTTCCTTAACTGTGCAATGATGAATTACATAAAACATCCCTGAGACCTCTTCCCAAGAGACATTAATATGACTTCTCTAATCCTGAAAAATTCCTTTCATTAATAAGGCTGAGGGAATTGTTTTACTGTTCTAACAAAAAAGAGAGAGAGAGAGAGAGAGAGAGAGAGAGAGAGAGAGAGAGAGTTTAAGACAAAAGTCATGCCCTTACTAGAATATCGTATTTCCTTTCATCTACTTCAACTTATTTTTAGCTCCCACGATGTCACTGAAACACTCAGATATTCAGGCCCCTGGGCCAGTGATGATGCTTCAGAGACAGCCACTGTGGTAGACAGAGGTTGGAAAGAGCCATTATCTGCCTGATATACTATTTACATATTACATCTCTGCATTTAATTTCTTTAGAAAGTAGGGTCCTGCTGCTTTAGAAGTCAGAAAAACATCCATCTAGAAACCAATGGCTTGACAAGATACCAAATATACTTTTTTTAAAGCAGAGATCCTAATGTGATCAGCATAGTCCCCTAAGAATGTATTGGAAACTCAATGGCATTAGAAACTGTGGAGCTATATTTTGTCCTCTGGTAAAGTCCTACATGAGCAGTTACCTATTGAAAGACATTATTTTGTGATAACTTACTTTTCTTTTTACTTCTCCATTTATGGCATTAAAATGATTTTTTAAATTATATATATATATATATATACTAGGGGCCCGGTGCACAAAAATTTGTGCACTCGGCGTGGAGGGAGTCCCTCAGCCCGACCTGTGCCCTCTCACAGTCTGGGACCCCTCAGTGGATGTCCTATGATGGCCCCAGTCTGCCAGGTGCCTTCTGTGTGTGTGTGTGTGTGTGTGTGTGTGT
>PVJC01014376.1:0-36562 GCA_004026665.1 Murina feae | reverse complement strand
ACACACACACACACACACACACACACACACAAAAGGCGCCTGGCAGACTGGGGCCATCATAGGACATCCACTGAGGGGTCCCAGACTGTGAGAGGGCACAGGCCGGGCTGAAGGACTCCCTTCACCCCGAGTGCACAAATTTTTGTGCACCGGGCCCCTAGTTATTTCAATAAGCTCGATGAAACTAATTATATATAAAACATAGTTCCAGCAAGTGCAGATTATACTTTCACATAAATTAAATATATATTAGGCCATAAACTAAGTTCTATCCTGTTTAAAATAATCAGTATCATATATGCCATGTGCTGTGAACACAGTGCAATTTAATTACACACTAATTTAAAAGATAATTTTAAAAAACATTATTTGACATTTTGCATTTGAAAATACTGAGGCTTAAATGAAAATACATTTAGAAACTTATGTGATCAGACTAAATCAGTATTTGAGGGATAGTGTACTTTCTTGATTTCCTAGCAAGGAAAAAGGCAAAACATCAATGAGTTCATCAGCTAACTTTAAGAAATTAGGAACATGGCAATTAAAACAGGTCCAAAGAATTGGAAGGAAATAATTTATTCATTAATTAAGCTGGTATTTGTTAAGTACCTGCTATTAGGACTTGAAAATAAAGCATTGATCTGAACAGTCTTTGTCCTCATGGAACTTAGAACCTCTATAACCACATGTAGAAACAAGCATACTACTGGTCATCAAGTGTACTCCCAACTGTCCCAGTAACCACCTGTAAGTCTAGGTAAATTATTTATTCCTACTTTGCTTCTCTTTCCTTCTCTGGAAAGGAAATCATAATATCTGTCCTATCTAGTATGTGATAGAATCAGGTGGAATCCAATTACATAACAATGTTTTGGGATATTAAAAGCATTATTCAAATGTAAAGTGATTGCTATTAATATTTAAAGCATCCACATTCCATTTGCTATCACTGCCTTCCCAGTCTTGGAGAAATACAATGGCAGCTGGATTTAAAGTGTTCCCTTCTTCAGTTGGCCAACAGCCTTGAGATGGGTCTATTGTCAAGGTGGCTTCAAGTCTTAATGTTAGGAGAGACTCAGGGCTGGGTCACCTGATGCTGTGAAATCAAAGTCCATATTACAGGATAAATTACTAAATCTACTCTCAGATATGCCATGCATTTCTGCAACTCCCAACAGTGGGATTTCCACATGCTTCTACATACTTGTCAGTTGTCCTGACCCTCACTTCAACATCAAAGATCCTTGACACGTAAAACACTGAATTCAAAATTACCTCACAGAGCAGTCATTTTGATTCAATGCTCTTTTACTGAGCACTTCTTATGTGCTAGCTAATAAGCTAGGCACTGGGAATTCAGAGATTACAATTTGGTGGGTAAGGCTGACAAATTGAGAGAATTGCCTAACATTCTCTCAATACAGTTAAACACATGAGAATCACAAAGAGGACACCCCTACTCCCAGTTAAACCCACCCCCATTCTACTTCACTCTCTGAGAGCTGGGCTAACAAAGCGAATGAGGGCAGGATAGAAGGCACTGATTTCATATATTGTCTTAACTGTTTAGGTCCTAGGACACTTGCTGATACTGAGTAGGTTCTTAAAAATCCTTGTGTAAATGAATAAATGAAGTAGGCAGAGCAGAGAGAAAGGAGGCCTTGGTAGTAGGCACCTGGTACATGATAATTGCTTGTTGATTGCCTGGGAACCAAGGGAGATGAATCTAGCCAATTTCTCTCCATTCCCCAACCCTTGGCAATCCTCTCCCTCCTGTCTCAGGATCTATAGCCTCATCCGCTCACCTCTTTCTTCCTCGTGTAAAAGAAAAACTGCACTGGAAGAAGTCAGAACTATTGTGTGAATAAATTAAGCCAATAAATAAACTTGCTAATCATTTTTGGTGCTGTACAATAACACAACTACATTTATGTCCATCAAATCTTCTGAACAAAAATCAAGATACAATGTCTGAAAATGGAACAGATGATTTGAAATTGAAAATATCTTTGAAAATATGTGTCATTCTGCCCCCGACACACCTATGTCCCATAACCATTCTATCAACATCTCAGGACTCATATGCTGATACCCTTTCCTCTACCCAAACCCACTGTCAGGGAGCAAGTGAGATTTCTCAGCCGTTGACCCAGAAAATTAACTGCTTTTATTTTGCTATTCCAGTCTGCCTGGGTCAGGAAGCCACAGCCCTTTAAGTTCTTAGAGCTAGACTAGGAGATTAAAGCCAAAACTGGCCTTGAATTGCTATTTGCTTTTTTTTTTCTTTTCTTTACTACCAGCTCTCAGTCAAGTATTTGGAGAAAACGCAATACTAGTACATCTGTGTTTAGTGTTGTATAAGCAGCTATTGTTCAGAAAGTACAGTTGATTAGTCTCTTGCTAGGTACTAGGCACTGACTTAAGAACTTTGGAGCTCTGGCCAGGTAGCTCAGTTGGTTAGAATGTTGTCCGATTCACCAAGGTTGTGGGTTTGGTTCCCGGTTAGGGCACATACAAAACCAACCAATGAATGCGTAAATAACTGGAAAAACAGCCCTAGCCTGTTTGGCTTAGTGGACAGAGCGTCAGCCTGCGGATTGAAGGGTCCCAGGTTCCATTCTGGTCAAGGGCACATGCCAGGGTTGCAGGCTCAATCTTCAGTAGGAGGTTTGCAGGAGGTGGCTGATCAATGATTCTCTCTCATCATTGATGTTTCTGTCTCTCTCTCCCTCTCCCTTCCTCTCTGACACCAATAAAAATATAAAAAAAAAAAAATAACTGGAAAAACAAAATATCTCCCTCCCTCCCTCCCTCCCTCCCTCCCTCCCTCTCTCCCTCCCTCCCTCTCCCTCTTTAAAATTAATAAATTAAAAAAAATTTTTTTGCAAGAACTTTGTATAGATTATCCTTTTTAATTCTCATAACACTACAAATGATACTATTAGGATATCAATATTGTGGATAAGACTAGTGCTGAAAGAGACTGAGTAATTGCCTGAAGTCCTACACAGCAAGGAAGCAGCAAAGCCCAGATTTAAATCCAGGATTGAATGACTCTGTCGTCTGTGTTCTAACAACAAGCAGCTTGCAGTCTATCTGAGAGATCAGACATTCACAAGTGAAATCATTGGAAAACAGCCTCCATTAAAATGCCAAAATGTGGCTCCGGTGGTTCTCCGAGGCCAGATTGAGATTTGTTTTTCTGAGCCCTGTGGGATGTACAGGAGGAAAGGATCTGAGTGTTATAACTAAATAAAAGTTTGCAAGAGCCCTGTGTTGTATCTAATCGATAAACCCAGTGATTGAATGTATAGGACAGGCAGACAAGAGGACACACGGGGGAAGCCTGAGGTCCCCATCACTTGAATTTCTCAACACTTTACAGTCGACGGAGCACTTTCCCATATATCACGTCATGTCATCTTCACAACAATCCTGTGAAGTACAAGTTACCTCATTTTATAGGCGAGGACAAAGCATCGATTGAGTTGCTTGCCCTGTGTTACCCAGTCATGTTCCAGGATGCAGCCCCCACCCCAGATTGTTGCCCCCAGCTCTTAGGCTTTCTGCCATGCCTCCCTGCCACTCAGAATCAGGTGGCGCAAAGCCCGCCCCACTGCTTTTCCCGGGAGCTTGCCTACCTGGCCCCCTCCTGCTCCACGTGTCCACCTGGAGTCCCTTCCATCAGCCCAACTGGTGGTCTCCTGCACCAACTGCCGTGGAAGCTTCTAACAGCCACATTCCGGCCAGCCAACCTCCTGCCTCTGGGCACTCAGGAAGCCTCAGCCTCCTCAAACCCCTGCTTCTCCTGCAACTACCTTTGCACCATAAATCAAGGAAAAGCCATTTGAAATGGGCAAAATACTGAAATTTCTGGAACTCTGCCATGGACAACCTTACTTCCCTTTCCCCCAGCTCCCCTTCACAGATAGTCTGACCTCCTTGGAGCCAGTAAATATTTATTGAGCACCTATTATATGCTAGAAATGCAACTTTGAATGACACAGAAAAGTCCCTCCTCACATTCTAGTAGGGAGCATCGGGTTAGTGAAGTAAATAACATGCCAGGTGATGATGGCACCATGACGAAAAAGAAAGGGGTGAAGCCCTAGCTGGTTTGGCTCAATGGATAGAGCATCAACCTGTGGACTAAAGGGTCCCAGGTCGATTCTGGTCAAGGGCATGTGCCAGGGTTGCAGGCTCCATCTCCAGTGGGGGGCATGTAAGAGGCAGCTGATCAATGATTCTCATCATTTATGTTTCTACCTCTCTCTCCCTCTCCCTTCCTCTCTGAAACCAATAAAAATATGTTTAAGAAGAAAAAGAAAGGGGCAAGAATATGAGCTGCAGAATGGAGCCTGTTGTTAAGAGGTTGGCCAGGGAAGGCAGCTTTAATGAGGCATCTAAATGCAGTGAGGGAACGAGCAAAGTTGCCTGGCTCTCCAGGTGCTGAGGGCGTTCAAGGAATGGCGAGGAGCCAGGTGGCTGCAGCCCAGTGAACAGAGGGGAGGCTGGTGGAGATCAGGTCCCAGAGCGAGCCAGGGACCAGATTTCATAGTGCTGTGAGGGCCCAGAGAAAATTGCCGGTGTTCAGGCATTCAACCTTGTGCAGACAAGCTGAGTGGCTATTTTGGGCCTGCACTGCTGGGTGCAGAAAATACAAAGAAGAATGAGGCAAAGTCCTAACTGTCAAGTGTAAGGTCCAATGGGAAACAGAGAGGAGGGAGCAGGTGGCTGTATCACAATGTGCTAAGTACTATGGTCAGGTCCAGCCCAAAGGCTCTGGCGCCGCGTGCAGCCTGGGGATGTCAGAGGAGGTGACATGTAGACCTCGGCTGTCTCATGGGCTCAGCAACCCCACTGGCTACAGGGCCATCAAGCACTTGAAATGTGACTAGTATGACTGAAAAAAGGAATTTTTTAAATAGATATTTTTTAATTCATTTCAGAGAGAGGATGGGAGATAGAGATAGAAACATCAATGCTGACAGAGGATGATCCATCAGCTGTCTCCTGGCTGCCCCCTACTGCTGGGGATCAAGGCCACAACCTGGGCATGTGCCCTGACAGGGAATTCAGCCGTGACCTCTTGGTTCATGGGTTGACGCTCAACTGCTGAGCCACACCAGCCAGGCAAGATAGGAATTTTTAATTTAATTTAATGTAAAATGAGGGGAATGGGCTAAATTATCCCTAAGCTCCTGTCTGCCTGAGTGATTCCAGGAGTCTAAGCAATTATCTCCCCAGGACTCACTTTCATGGCCTCTGAGGCCTGAAATACTTCTAGGTCCCACATGAAGGAATCGTTGTCTAAGACGGGGAGGTTGGCCAGAAGGCCTTCCCAGCATTCTTCAAACCATCCTGGGGTGCACAAGGGACTGTGCTACCTACTCCAAAGTCTCAAAATCCCCCTGCTTATTAGCATTTTTGAAGCCACAGATGTATTTGTAGGAGGTGGAAATTCAGAGGTCTCCCTGGAAGATTCTGATGAACAAAATCTTCTCCCAATTAGAGGAGCAGATTCTGTGGTTGGAAAAACTATCAAAGCAGCCAAGCCAGTGTGGCTCAGTGGTTGAGCATCGACCTATGAACTAGGAGTCACGGTTCAATTCCCGGTCAGGGCACATGGCCAAGTTGCTGGCTTGATCCCCAATGAGGGGTTGGGGGAGTGCAGGAGGCAGCTGATCAGTGATTCTCATCACTGATGTTTCTATCTCTCCTCCTTTTCTCTCTGAAATCAATAAAAATATGTATTTTTTAAAAATGTCAAAGCATAAAATGTCAAGGATGAAACTTCTGAATGCTGTGTCCTGAGTGTGTGGCATAGGGAAGCCTCTTAATTTCCCAGAGGATGTGCAAATGTTTGCCAACCTAACCTTTATCTTGGCATGGGGAATCCAGTCTCCTAGGAGCAAACAGAGGCTAGCACCCAGTTCTCACCCTGTTTCTTCACCTGTAAAATGGATATAATAATAATTAGCCACTTTATAGGTGTTATTGGCTGACTTGTGTCCATCTAAAATGTGTATGTTGAAATCCTAAGCCCCAATACCTCAGAAGGTACCTGTATTTGGTACCTCCTGAGGTACCAAATGCCTCCTTGTCATCAAGGAGGTCATTAAGGCCCACTCATGCGCTACCTTTGGAGCAGTGGTCACCAACCAGTAGTCCGAAAGGTTGGTGACCACTGCTCTGGAGCACACTTCCCCAGGCCCATTTTCTTTGCCTTTCTTTCTCCTAAGCTTCAAGGCCCTTCTTTTGCCTCTATAACTTGTTTCCTGAGCCCACACAGCCCTGCTGGCTCACTTCTTCTACCTGTATGACTTTCTAAAGAAACTTTTGTTAGTATTTGAGTCTTGCCTCTGAATTCTTTCTTAGCCAAAACTCAAGGACTGAGGTCTAACATCTGGTGCCATTCCCCATTAACATTCTGGTGCCATGACTCAGATGGTCTTATAAAAAAAAAGTAGGGGGGGGCGGGTAATTAAGTTAAAACAAAGCCATTAGGATAGGCCCTAATCCAATCTGATTTGTAAGAAGAGGAAATTTAGACACAGAAACCAGACACATGCCCACATTGATAAGAGTCATGTGAGGACACAGTAAAAAGACAGCCCCATCTGCAAGCCAAGGATGCAGAGCTCTCAGAAGAAACCAAACCTGTTGATACCTTGGACTTCTAGCCTCCACAACTGTGGGAAAAATACATTTCTTTTGTTTAAGTTGCTCCGCCTTTGGTACTTCGTTATGGTAGCATAATAACACATGTAAATCCCTAGTACATGAATGTTCAGTAATAATTTATTGTTCTTTTTATTATTTACTACTAAAAAAAACACCTGTGTAGCCCAGCCAGCACGGCTCAGTAGTTGAACATTGATCTATGAACCAGGAGGTCACAGTTTAATTCCTGGTTGGGGCACATGCCTGAATTGTGGGCTTGGTCCCCAATATGAGATATGCAGGAGGCAGCCAATCAATGATTCTCTCTCATCATTGATGTTTCTCTCTCCCTCTCCCTTCCTCTCTGAAAGCAATACAAATACCTTTTTAAAAAATGTCTGCGTAGGGCACTAAAAATATATACAATGTGTACAAAAACATACAAAACGGATCGGTAGACTTCTTGTCCACAGTGGAGGGTCTTGGGGGACGAGAAAGCAGAGTTTGCGCTGCATACTGACCACCATGCGGGGATCACAAGTCTCTCAGCGTCTCTGTTAGCTTCTCAAACTGTAATGTGCGCACAAATCACTGAGGATCTCTGTAATACAGATTCGATTCAGGGGATCTGGGTGGGACCTGAGAATCTGCATTGCTTTTTAAAAACATTATTATTTCAGTTACAGCTTATGCTCAGTGTTATTCTGTATCAGCTTCAGATGTACAGCCTAGTGGTTAGAGTCATATATTTTTACAAAGCGGTCCCCCCCGAGGATCTGAATAAAAAAAAGCTCCAGTTAATTCTCACACTGTTGGTCAGAGGACCACACCAGGTGGCATAGAAGAAATGGATTGTTTAGTCCCAATGGGGGTTATCAACTATTTGGATACATAAGACAAATCCAAATGCATCAAGTGGCCAGAAAATGCTCACTGGACTGCATCTTCTATCCATCAGTACCATTTCATTCAACATATCATTTGAGCCAGAGGGTTGAGGTGCTCAGGCAGGTAAAGCTATCAGGAGAATTCCTGGAGAATGAAAGGGAGGCACTTAGTTCAGCAAAAGGAATGAAGAAAGCACTGCCATAGAACCTCTCTAGGCTGAAGCAACTTGATTGCCCCGAACACAAAACCAGGGTTGTCAGGGAGCAGCTCTAACTTGTTAACTGAAATGCCAGATAAATGTCGCTCTGTGTGCTGGCTTCATCGTAGTTTCTTTAAAATAAGAGGTGTTCAGGGTGTCTGTCTCTATTTCCCAATCCAAATAAGGAACCAAGTGGCATTTGCTGCTCCTTTGAAGGGGTGCAGGGGAGGGAGGTGTGGGTGTGGTTATGGCACTGTTTGCTACCAGCTGGGTCATGTGGGGTTTCCTTATCTTTAGAGAGTGTCATGGGTATTGGTGCCAGTGTGGAGGTCACCTGATTTCAATCAGACTGTAAAGTCATTAAGACACTAGGAGATAGGCCTCTCTGTGGGCTTGCCGCCAGAGCTGTGGAAAGAGAACCTACGAGGGGAAGGATGAACTTGGCCTTGGGTTACTAGGTAACCTCAGACAAACATCTTTAGCAGAGCCTCCAGACTTTCATCATCAGGACCTACTGTTCTCACTGTGCCCCAGGAAGTAGTCCTGGACACCTGACCCCACGCAGGTCACATTTCCCTTGTCCCCTGAGACCTAGGAAGTTTGTGGATCCAGCAACTCTAGGAGATTGTGTTTTTAGAGTTTTTCTAGAGTTGGACGTTGGAAGAGGGGTTGAGAAGGGATAGCAATCTCAGTTCCTGTCAATTTGGACGAATCCACTGACACCTGGGTGTTCTTTCTCAGGAATCCAGGTTTCTTGAAAGGCAAGCAGTCACAAAGACTGACCCCTGATGGTAATCATTCCCTGAATAGATTTTGGAAGACTTCATTCAAACTGTAGCATCAAATACAATATTGTATTTCGATGAGAAACTTGTATTTGGGGAGCATATTTAGCTGCTTGGTCTAGTCAGTAAAGTCTCAATTTCCCACATTTACAAAATAATAGCATGTGTTTCCAAGTAAATCATGGATTAAATGAGAGATAAAGC
Organism: Murina feae; assembly: GCA_004026665.1. Lineage (NCBI taxonomy): Eukaryota > Metazoa > Chordata > Mammalia > Chiroptera > Vespertilionidae > Murina > Murina feae. Next base: position 27,820 of record PVJC01014376.1, on the reverse strand, counting down.
ATATGAAGTGGTTAACTTTTATTATAACCTCTTCTTTCATAACCCCACTCAATCACATTCTTTTTCATTATACAATTACACGCTCCCAAAAAGGCAGTAGAGGTCGTGGCTTATCCCCCTTCCCTTCCCCTCTCCCGTCCTAAAGTCTAATACAATGCTTCTTGGTTAGATGACATTTAAATGAGCATCTCCTATCTGCCAAATAAAAGGCACAGTCCTTGCCCTAAGGAGCACACAGTTTCTCAGAGAGAGACGGATGAGTCAACAAATAAGTATAATTAAGCATCCTAGGTGCCCTGACAAATGTCTTAATGAGCAAGAGCAACAAAGCAAGGCATGTTTACTTTTAGTTTGGAGACTAAGATAAGAAAAGGGTTCAGGAGCTTCCAGGTTGGTGAACACAAGGAGATTTAGAAAGAGTGGCACCCTCAGAGTAAGCAGGGAAGCCTCACACCCTTTCCCCATTCCTGAATAGACACTTCTCCAAAGGAGGTGTACAGGTGGCCAAGAGACATTACAAAAAAGTGCTCAAACCTACTGATCATCAGAGAGATGCAAATTAAAAGGACAATGAGGTATCACCTCACACCTGTCAGAATGGCTACCATCAACAAACCAAATGACAAGTGCTGTTGAGGATGTGGAGAAAAGGGAACCCTCGTGCACTGCTGGTGGGAATGCAGACTGGTGCGGCCATTATGGAAAACAGTATGGAGTTTCCTCAAAAAATTAAATATGGAACTGCCATTTGACCCAGTGATACCACTTCTAGGAATATATCCTAAGAATCTAGAAACACCAATCAGAAAGAATGTATGACCCCTATGTTCATAGCAGCACAATTTATAATAGCTAAGATCTGAAAACAGCCCAAATGCCTATCAGGAGGTGAGTGGATAAAAAAGCTGTGGTACATTTACACCGTGGAATACTATGCAGGGGTTAAAAAGAAGGATCTCTTACTCTGTGAGACAACATGGAGACACCTGGAGAGTCTTATTCTAGGTGAAATAAGCCAGGCAGAGAAAGACAAGTATCCTATGATTTCACTCATATGTGGAATCTAATGAACAAAATAAACTGGTGAACAAAACAGATCCAGATATATAGAAGCATGGTACAGACTGCAGAATCTCAGAGGGAAGGCAGGGGAGGATAGGTGGGAAGAGATCAACCAAAGGACTTGTACTCGTATATTCGTAACCCATGGACACAGACAGTAGGGTGGTGAAGGCCTGGGTGTGGGATGGGAGAGGGCTAGAAGGGGTCAATGGGAAGAAAAGGGAGACATTTGTAATACTTCCAACAATAAAAAAACACATATAAGTGATAGGGTTAGCTGCTATCTGATGTCATTAAATAAATATTTGTTGAATAAATAAATGAATTTAAATTTTCATCTGGAAGCCTTATATCTTAAGCATGGCATGAAGAATGTGAATACTATGTAGACACAACAGATGCAGCGATAAGACACAGACTCATTCATGCTCGTAAGTTTTCCATAAAAATCATGCTGCCTAGAGAATTAGGGAAGGTTTGGAAGATGGACATGGCAGAAGGAAATTGACATTTATTGTCTACTGTGTGCCAGCACATTATATAGTTGTGTGACTTAATATTCACTACACACTAGGGAGCGAGATATTAGCTCTGTTAACTGAGCGGGGAAACATACTTCCAGAGGTCAAGTGAACTTGTCCAAGGTCACCCATCCAGTAAAAATGGTACCAAGATTTAAACCCAGTTGTTTCATTCTAAAGCTCATTCTAAAGTTCTCGCCCTGACCAGTTTGGCTCAGTGGACAGAGTGTCGGCCTGGGGACTGAAGGGTCCCAGGTTCGATTACGGTCAGGGGCATGTACCTTGGTTGCGGGTGCATCCCCAGTGGGGGGTGTGCAGGAGGCAGCTGATCGATGTTTCTAACTATTCCTCTCTAGAAAAAAAATCAATAAAATACATGTTTTTTTTAAAAAAAATAAAGCCCAACTTCTCTCCACTATGCTGTACTAGGCTGTCTTCATGCTATTAGCAAATCAAGTGACATCTCATCCTTGAAGGATGAGGAGGAATTTGCCAAACAAAGGGGGAGAGAGGAGTAGGGGCACTGCAGGGGTTGGGGCACGTGTAAACACATGTGGTGTGAAACAGCCTGGCTGATGAGACTGCGTGACCGGAGCAAATGGTGCATGGGTAGGGCAGCGGGCAGGTGTGGAATCTGGAGCAAAGGGTAGGTTAGAACTGTGCCCTCTATGCAGCTCAGTCTTTTCTGGAAGCCAGCACTTCTTCATTGTAGCCTTTTCTGATGCTCTCCAACCAAGGAGAGCTTCCCCATCTTTGTTGTACATGGTTTTCCTTCCACCCAGCCCTCCATTTTCCATGTTCCAAGCACAGAGACATCTAAATATCGCTTTAGGGTTTAATCAGTCCGTTCCTTTTCTATGGCAGCAAAACACAGAGATGTACCTACAACTCCTTTGACTGAGACACTCGTTGCACACGGCGAAATGAGTTACTGTGAACGGGGGAGGCTATTTAGACAGCAGCAGGCACACATTTGCCCTGAACATAAAACCAGCGTCGTCAGGCAGCTCTAACTTGTTAACTGGAATGCCAGATAAATGTCACTCCCTGTGCTTAGCTTCATCGTAGTTTCTTAAAAAATAAAAATAAGATATTCTCAGTTGTACTTTCTCAGGCATTTCCTGTTTATAGGGTGTGTGCTCTAACAGCTGTGTTAGAACGCAGGGCCTAAGTAAGAGCTTTCAGATCAAATTGCTCTTTGAAGTTCTAGTGCCAAGCTAAGGGATTACTCCCACCCAAGCCTGAGTCTGGCCTCCTGGCCCTGATCCTAGCTGCTCTGGGCTCCTGGCTGCTACCACCACACAGTCCTGTAATGATGGAAAAGGATGAAGATGGGTGGAGATCTGGAGTACACTCTGTCTTCATGGACAGTGTCATGTCATTGGAAAGGCAAGGGAGAGGGATAGAGAGAGAAACATCACTGATGAGAGAGGAACATCACCGATTGGCTGCCTCCTGTACTCTTCCTGCTGAGAAGGATCCTGAAACCCAGGGAATGTGTCCTGACAGGGAATTGAACCAGTGACTTCTTGGTTCCTGGGTTGATGCTCAACCGCTGAGCCACACCAGCCAGGCATGGGCTGTTTAAAACTTGTGATTTATGAAATCTCTTTTCTAAAAGAAAATGTTTAAATGGTTCCAGGGCATGAATTACTGTATATCATCTATTCTAAGACATTTAATTATAGGATACACTATTATTTTGTGTATCACTAAGAAAAGAAAAACTGTGCCCAAACTGTGACCGATGCCTTAACCATAACCCTGTGACCCAGGAATTAGTCACACCAGCCTCTCAGCTTTGAAACAGGGGACAGTGCTCCAGGCCCTCCGTTTATTTCATTGCTGGGCTGGTCTTAGACAGTTCTTTGTGTAGATAGCAGTCGCAGACAAAACACAATTATATCTGTGTGTGTGGGTATTTTTCTTTTGAGAGTCCCATAGAGCACTTGGTTCTTGAGCTTTGTGATGATATATCAAATGGTGGGAATTTCTGTAACGATGAATGTCTGCTTCACTGACATCCGATTCATGTCCCACGATGTCCGTGCCTCCTACAAATACAATAACTTTCATTTCAATGCCAAATGATAGTGTAATTTTTTTGGAATTGAAACAGCCACTGAGCTCAACCTGTTATTACCAACAGTGTACTTAACTCCATTGATGTAATGGCAACGTGAACAGCCATGATTAAGTTTGAGCCCAGGCAGACCATGGCAACTACAGCATGACTACAACCAGGTGACATCAGTGTAAGAAGTATCCCAAATGATTCCTGAGACATTAAACCACTGGAGGAGTGGGGTGGGCGGGGAATGTGTGTTTCATAACTAATGGGTCGAGCTATATCTCATTTGCCTCCAATGATGAGGATCTGGCACATAGTAAATAGTCAACAAATATTTTTAGGTTGTTGAAGGATTGGAATGCAACGATAGATGAAAGGATGAATAAACAAGTGAGTGGCTTATGAGGAATGCAGAAATGCCCCCCTGTGCCTTCTTTCAGATTGTTTTTTACTTGGTGGCATTCCCCGCAAGCCTTCCATCCTCAGAGCCAGTGGCAGTCATGCATCTCCTGACCTTCACCTAGGCCTGGGCACCTGCTTCACATCCCAGTTTCCCCTACACCTCTTAGGCTGCTCTCCAGTTGTGAAACTGGTGTCCACATGGAAGACTCGGTGTCACACAGAAATGTGATCTCACGCTTCTGGACTCTCCTCAACCCCAGTGGCCTTGCCCTCAGCCTCTCCAGCAGCCTCCTTCCAGCCCTCTTCCTCCTCCTCATCCTGGCATCTAACATCCCATCCTCCCTCACTGACTTCCTGTCCCTGGTATTGGTGCACCAGATGACTCCAGCCTCATGCAGGTACATGGGCTTCAGCTTCTGGTGGCTGTCAATCTGTCGATCTGACTTCCACTCGGTTCCCTTTTTTCCTCAGACCCTCAACACCTTGACTTTCAGCAAACCATGAGGAATTAAAGCCATCTGGTTGGCACTCCCTGAGTTCCTAAAGATGAAAGATGAAATTCTCTCCTTCTCTCCTCTCCTGTTTCAGAGTAAATTTCTCTCCAAGTCAAGGCGAATCCTTCCATCTGGTCTGTGCCTCCTCCTCCGGAAACTCTTACTCTGTTAATCATACCCTCCTTCTCCCTCACTCCAAGCTTCCCCTTCATTGGGTCTCTCCTGACAGCATATAAATACTTTCATCTCTACTCTTTAAAAACAACTTCCACCCGGAGACTTGACTTGGGGTGGTAAACACACAAAACACAACATACAGGTGATGCATCATAGAACTGTATACCTGAAACCGATATCATTTTATTAACCAATGTCACCCCAATAAATTCAATTAAAAAAGACGTCCTCCCTTCCACACAGCGCTCTCCTCTTCTAGTTCCAGCCCTTTCTCTCTCCTTCAAAGCCAAGTCTGTAAAGTCTACCTGTGATGATTGTCTCCCTCTAACCTCCCATTTACTTAACACCTAATCCTTGATGACATGCCCCTGCTTACATCTGTGGCCTTTATTCCACTAAGTACCCTAACACACTCTTTTTCCTGATCATGCTTGGCAATATGCACAGGATGTTATGCCCCTGAGCCTCCTCAGATGCTCTCCTACTCTCTCCAGCTAACTAACTGCTGAGTATCCTTCTCAAATACCTCTTCCTCCAGGGAGCCTTCCTTAACGCCCTGATGAGCTGCCACTCCTCTGTTCCACAAGAACATCCTGGACACATCTCTGTCACCCTGTTGTCATTGCTGGCTTAGTTATACGTCTTGTCCTAGAATATTATGCTCTGTGAAAGTAAAGGCCATTATTATTTGGGCTTGGACTGTTGTAAATAATACAATGATATATGTGAACAAATGAGTCACTGAGCCTTTGAGTCTAAAAATAAGGTCAAGTGCATAAAAAGTTGTTTTATAATCAAAACAGAGGGAAAATTCTGGATAAACTAAGTAGTGATAACAGTGAAAGAAGTATGAAGAAAGCACTCCATTAAAATAGGTATCTCCAGTTACAGCTTTTTCTAAATTGTATCATTCCCTTAAATAAAGGTGTTAATACAGTTATTATCAAACTTTTGGTGTCTTATTAATATTCTCAATTATAAGTGAAAAAAAGACCCACATTAAATAATACATCAGAAAAAGATCTTAAGCTAAACTCCCAAGGAAATAAACTGAAGTGGCAACTAGTACTTGAAACGCCAGTGCAGATGTCCGAGCACACCGTGGGGAGTTTGGCTTTTCAACCCACGGTTGGGATTTGAATTTCTCTAAGGTTTTATCCCAAACTCTCTCCATTTTTCTGTACTCACCCGACGTTTCAGTCCAACCAAACTTCCGAACACTCCCTAAAACTGCCCCTCGATGTTCTCTATCTAGGCCTTTCCTCCCTCCACCAAGAATCTCTGCTCCATTTCCAACTTATACCAACAAAAAGAGCAATTTCCTGCCTGAACAGGGCTCTCATTCCATCTGGAGAGATTAATCTCTCCTCTTTCAGGGGCTCTCATAGCATTTTGTACCTCTTATCACACTGGGTTTTATTGGCTAACTTTTATGTAGCAAAAAATACTATGCACCATCATATTTGGTTTTATATTAAAGGTTTTGCTCATCTAACATTTTTTAAACCCCATAAAGAGGGTCTATAACTCTTTTAACGACATACTTCAAGCAAATATACGTTAAGTACAGAAAATAACATAATACTCTACCCACATTGACACATGACGGTTCCCATTCGTGTGTTTTAACTGGCGTGTGTTGTTCCACTGTAAATATTTCACAATCTGTTTATTGTCTTATTCCCCATTTGTTGCTATTTTGGAATAAATAAGCAGATTGGGACATGATCCCCTGAGCACATGTGAGAGTGTTGTTCTAGAAAACCTTCCTGTGGCTCGTATTCTAATGAATGAGTGTTAGCGTATATGCATTCCTCAGCTTGGCCAGTGCCTGCCTTTACCACCCTGAGTGCCAGGCACTGTTCTAGGCCCTGGAGGTTGAGCTTATCAAGTGGCACTCCAGAAAACAACCAAACCAAACAACACTTGTAGATTATTATTGAATTGCACTGGACTTATAAATTATCTTGTAAAGAACTGACAAAATATAGTACCTCTCATAGTTGTCTAGGTATTTTTTATGTCTTCCAATATGGTTTTATAGCAATTTCTGCAAATACCTTACACATCTTGGTTAGATTCATTTTATCTTTTAAAAAAATTTTTACTGCTAGGAAGCATTTTTTAAGAATATTTTTATTGATTTTTGTTTTGTTTTATTTTGTTAATGCTCACCTAAGGATATTTTTCTTAAAAAAATTTTTTTTTATTGATTTCAGAGAGGAAGGGAGAAGGAGAAGGAGATAGAAACATCAATGTTGAGAGAGAATCATTGATCGGCTGCTTCCTCTTGGGGATTAAGTCTGCAACCCAGGCATGTGCCCTTGACCGGAATCGAACCCAGGACCCTTTGGTCACAGGCCGATGCTCTATCCACCAAGCCAAACCAGCTAGGGCTTTCCATTGATTTTTAGAGAGAGAAAGAGAAACATCAATGTGAGAGCAGAGCATCAGTCGCTTGCCTCTTGCACTCCCCTCCCCATACTGAGGATCCAGCCCAAAACCCAGGCCTGATCTCTGACCTGGGATCGAATTGGCAATATTTTGGTGCAAGGGATGACACCCAACCAACTGAGCCACACCAGCCAGAGCGGAAGCATTGTTTTTTAATGACAGTTCCTAATTATTTGTGTCTTCTAGATAGGAATCAGCTAATTTTTGCATTTGATTTTGTTTCTATGAACTCTGCTGAACTCTTATTTTACTAGTGTGTAGATTGTCTTCAGTTTACTGTATAATTACATTGATTAGGGAGGACAACAGTTTGTTTCTTTTTAAATCCTTACACATTTATTTTTATTTTCTGGTTGCTTGCTTGCCCTCGGTCACTCAATTTTATAGAAGTAGAGATATTAAACATTCTTGTCTCATTCCTGTCTTCTAAGGAAATGCTTCTAAGAAGCATTAACCAGTAAGTACATTGTTTACTGTAATTTTGGGGTGGACACCTTTTATCAAGTTAAGGAAGATCCTTAATGAATTTGCTATAAAATTTTTTACCACAAATAAATTTTATCAAATGTTTTTCTCTGCATCCATTGAGATGATGATTTGTTTTTTTCTCCCTTAGAATATAAATGTAGTAAATGATGTTACTAAATTTTCTAATGTTCTAGCATTGTATTCTGTGATAAACCCAAACAGATCATAAATATTAACTCTAATGCATTACTGGATTTAATTTTCTACTATTTTGTTTAAGATTTTGACCTTCTAAGAGATTCGTCTGTGATTTTCCTTATCTATCCTTGTCTGATTTTGACATCAAAATTCTGCCAGTATCATAAAACATGTGGCAATTCTTTCTTTCTTCTGTTCTCTGAAATGGGTTGTGCAAGATCATGACGATCTTTTCCTGCTATGTTTGTCAGAATCTGCGTACAAACTCCTCTGGCCGCCATATATTTTGTTTTGTTTTTGTAGATAGATTTTTGAACTATCAAGTCAACTTTGTAAAAATAGGTATAGCTCTCTAACTAGACTTTCTATTTCTTCTTGAGTTAGTTTTAGTAAGTTTTTTTTTCTAGAAAACTGGTCATTTCATGTAAGTCTTTAAATTTAGTTGCAGAAAGTTTATAACATTCTTCTCCTCCTCCTCCTCCTCTTCCTCCTCTTCTTCTTCCTCCTCCTCCTCCTCTTCCTCTTCCTCCTCCTCTTGTTCCTTCTTTTAATTCTCAACTGAGGATATGTTCACTGATTTTAGAGTGAGGGGATGGAAGAGAAATATCAGTGTGGGAGAGAAACATGGATCGGTTGCCTCCCATATGCGTTCCAAACCCACAACCTTTCAGTGTATGGGACGACACTCCCACCAACTGAGCCACCTGGCCAGGGCCATTCTCTTATTCCTTAAAAGTTCTATTATGTATGTAGTGATTTCCCCTTTTAATCTCTGTTGGTTTTATTAGTCTTTTCAGAGCACCAGCTTTTTATTTTCTTGATCATTTCCTATTATAACTTTGCTTTCTTCTTAGTTAACTTCTCCTGTTTTACTTCTTCTACTTTCTTTGTGTGTATGCTGTTGTTCCTTTTTCTAGTGTCTTGAGATTAACACATGGTTCAGTAATTTCTAAGTCTTTTTAAAAAATAAGTATTTTAAAGCTTCTGTAAATGCCTCTCTGCAAATTTCTCTGCAGCTTTTGCTGCATCCCACAAGTTTTGAAATACATTTTATTATTTAGCTCCATGTATTGCCTAACTTTAGTAATGATTTTTTCTTTGACCTGTCAATTATGACTTATTCTTAATGCAGTTTAGAAATATTTTTAAAGGTACTAATGCATGGAAATTAAAGTGAGGTTTTTATAGATCAGAAAAGGATACCCACATGATGCCGTGATCTGTGCTGAGTCGATGCCATGATGTCATCAGAGACCTGGATGCTTTCTTCCTACTCCGTTATCCTGACACCAGGATTTCACAGTAGACATGTTTTATATTTCTCACTCTTTCCCAGGAAGTGGTTTGCACATAGCAGCTGCTGAGGACAGCCTACTGTCCTAATGTACCATGCGGCATAAGAAGAATTAACAGCCCAAATGAAAAATCATGAGATTTATCATGAATCCGCCCTCCCTGTATCTGGTGTTTTTTTTTTAATTAAATATACTTTTTAAAAAATTATTTCAGAGAGAAAGGCAGAGGGAGAGAGAGAGAGAAACAGCAATAATGAGAGAGAATCATGATTGGCTGCCCCCTTCCCGCCCCCACTGGGGATGGAGCCCACCACTTGGCATGTGCTCTGACCGGGAATCAAACCTTGACCTCCTGGTTCATAGGTTGCCACTCAACCACTGAGCCACACCGGTCAGGCACATCCTCCCTGTATTCTCATCAGCTTCTTTCTCAAGTTCAGAACCCTGTTCTGGAGTTGACCTGCCTGGGATGTAGCCCATGCCCCAGGTCTGGACCTGAAGGGCTGGCTCCAGCATTAGGCATTTGGGGAATATTTGTTGAGTTGAAAGATGCATAATTAGAAAGGAATGAATACTCCCAGCCTGCTCATTTTGCAAGCCCCAAACTAGAAACGGATGGCAAATGTCACAAACAGTAATTTAATCCTCTTACTAAAGCGATTAGAACTAAAACAAGGCAGGCTTGGCGTACAAGCAGAAGCATCACGTACTGAGCAGTGTCTTAGGGAGAACAATGTAAGGAAAATTAATATCTAAACAATAACTTTCTGGAAGCTTCTCAAGCCTATGAGTCTTCTGGCTGACCTGTCACACACGATTTTTCCATTGTTCGCAGCATAAGCAGTGTCTGTCTACTTAGCAGAGCAGCATCTCCCCCTACACCCCCGATACTGTTCTCAGAGCAAACTTAGGTGGTTGAGCCAAAGGCTCAGGGATGCAGGCAAGTGGGGGACAGAAGGTTCTGGCAAACGATGTGAACTGTATTTTGCAGGCGCTGCTTGGCTGTCCCATAACTGCTCTCTTCCACCTTGCTTTGACCAAGTCAACACAGCCTGGGTGTGGTTGCTCTTCATATTCCCTAAGAGCAGTGACGATTCTTTCGGATTCCTGAACATTCCATCCCCCGTGGTGGGAGGACGCTGGGGGGCGCGTCCAGGCCTCTCAATGAAGTTTTAATCAAAGCACTGCTTCCTTCCCCCTGTTGCTTTTGGAAGGCCCTGGCTCTTTAACAACCGCACCTCGGCTGAGTTTTTCCACAGCAGCCCTTGGATTTCTGCCCCGCCTACTCCCATCTGCACGCCCCCATTTCCTCTCTTCTATGTGTTGGCTCTTTGTGGTTCTTCTGGGTAAACTGGCTGAAGAGTAATGAACCCAAAATACCTAAGTGACAAATGAGTCACCACGCTTCGATAGCAGATCTCTGACGATGAGCGGGTGTGTTGGGGGGTAAATAGCAGAGGAGGTGGCTGGCGGAGGGGGAGGGGGCAGGAGGGTGGAGGAGAGAAAAATAGAAACAAAATGAACAAGTTGGCAGAGGTGGCTAAGAGCAGCTGAGTGGGCGCAGGGGGCGGGAAACTCGATGGGCTTGCCAAGGTGAGAGCGGCGCTGTGGCTTGTTACGCCCTGGCTGACTCAGGCCAAGAGCAGGCCCCTCGGCAACGGCTAACACCGGGCTGTCTAGTAAAACTCAGCTGGACCGGCCACCTGACTGCAGTCCTCTTCTGTTTACAAGCTCTGAGTCCCAGGGCCAGGAATTCTTGGTTCACGTTCGGGCAGGGCTGCTACTTAGAGACACAGTGGTGTGTTGCTCTAAGGCCATGGCCTGGGTGATAGGAGTCGGGGCCTAAGTTAAACCTCTCCTCTGCACTTTTCTGTTGGTCTGGGTGTTTAAGAATGCATCCTTTCGCCCTGACCGGTTTGGCTCAGTGGATGGAGCGTCGGCCTTCAGACTGAAGGGTCCCGGTTCAATTCCGGTCAAGGGCATGCACCTTGGTTGCAGGCACGTCCCCAGTGGGGAGTGTGCAGGAGGCAGCTGATCGATGTTTGTCTCTCATCGATGTTTCTGACTCTCTATCCTTCTTCCTTCCTCTCTGTAAAAAAATCAATAAAATATATATTTTTTAAAAAAAGAATGCATCCTTTCCCCAAAACGTTATCTTGAAGCACACGGTGGAAGGTGGACGTGATGGTCAACAAAGGCTGAGAGACCCGGGCCACTCGCCCCTCAGGATCAGCTCGACTTAGAAAGCACTGAGCATGTGACCTGGTCACTGAGGACACAACTCCTGCTTTTTATTCTTTTCTGAGTCAAAAAGGAGTGGAGTACGCTGAGTCCCTGAGGTAAGTCTAGTGTCTGATCTTGCGGGGATCTGCCGGGCCAGGCCCCCACTCCCTCTCACAGACTGACTGTCAGACTGTTACAAGAAGCCAGCGTGGGGAGGAACAAACTTCCTTTTACCCTCAAGCTTTCTCTGGTTGGTCTAATAACCATCAAACAGACATGAGACAGACCAGCAAGAGAAGATGACCAAGTTTGAGAGAGTCAGATACCCACGTGCAGGAGAGGTTCAGAGACAGAAATGGAGACCTCTGAGCTAGGGATGAGATCATGCACCTTGGGGGCTTCAAGGGGTCATTGCAGGAGGAAAAGGAGAACCGAGGTTCAGCACAGCGCAGTGTGCCCTGCCCTATAGATAGTAGCTAAGGGAGCGGCCGGGTTTCTCCTGAGTCTGAAGCTAAAACTGCCTTTAGTTCAGAGTAATCTGCACACCCCCGAGGCACAGCTTGTGGTGGCTCCGTCTGAACCCCCCACACCAGAAAGTAAAACCACGTGTGCGAGGAACTAGGGCTCAGATGCATCCAGAGACCAGGGTGTGGTTATGAGAAAAGAAATGATGAAATGTCCCGGGGGCAGGCTGTCTCAGATTAGGAGGACGATAGGGTTAGGCCACAGGCTGTCTAGTTCTTGTTTCAGGTTAAAACCCAGGAAGTTTAGGGATGAGCTTAAACACAGGGAAAGACAAAACAAGTTGGTGTGTGTTTTTAAGCCCGAAGCCACGTTCTGCTTCACTGGCTGGACTCAGCCCGTAGGCTCATTTCGGGCAGCCCTCACCCCTATCCCGCATACGTGCACCATCAGACCCATGACTCGGAAAGGGCAAAGCTTGGCACCAAGAGGAAAGGGGAGACTGGAAACTATCTAGGCCTGGTAGCTAGAAAGAAAACTACAGGTCCTACAAAGAAAGGCCAGCCCTGGACAGTTTGGCTCAGTGGATAGAGCGTCCGCCTGTGGACTGAAGGGTCCTGGGTTCAATTCTGGTCAAGGGCACATGCCTGGGTTGCAGTCTTGATCCCCAGTGGGTGACGTGTAGGAGGCAGCCAATCAATGATTCTCTCTCATCATTGATGTTTCTATCTCTCTCCCTTCCTCTCTGAAATCAATAAAAATATATTAAAAAAAAAAAAGATCAGAACCCAAGACTTGATCCCCATTAAGTTCCTTAGGAGCCCTGTCTGCTCACTTGGACTTACATTCAGCTGAGCCAACCAGTGAATTACTTACTGATAAACCTCTTTAGAAATGATTTGTGAAAATCATCTCAGGGAAATCCATAGAAGTCTTCATTTCAAATGCTTTTTAAGACACTATAGATAATATATGCTTGTTATAAAAATAAAAGTAGAAATAAAAAATTAGCCATCGTCCCAACACTCAAAATTTTCACAGTGTAGTGTGTTTCCTCCTAGTCCTTTTCTAGGCATAGGTTTATTTTTTTTAACCCGGTTGCTGTCATTCTGTATATAGAATTGTGTGTGCTGCGTTTTGCTAAATGTATCTTACTGTCTTTCCCTGTTATCACAAGGGAAATGATGTCCCCATAATTATTATGGCTGACTCATAAGCCACTGAGTTGACTGAATTCTCCCTAATGTTTTGGGCATTGTGTTTATTTTGTGTTTTTAAAACTATAATTCTTTAATTAATGTACAGAATTTGGAGATTTTCACATCAGCCCCACCACTTAGCCATGGGGTAAATCCTGCCAAGATCTGGATGGGTTACCTGAGAGCCAGCGGAGGGGCCCGCAGGACAGATAATCAGAGGGAGCTGCCATTGTCACTCCTCGGGGGTTTCAGTACAGGGTCCTGAAGGACATAGCCATGGCTGAAGGCAGTGTCACTAGCGTCCAGCTGTGCATTTTCCTGCTAAATGTGGCCCCCAAGTTCCATATTTGACCCAACAGCTTCAAGGATCCCGCAGAGAACAGATAATATTTTCGATGAGTAAAAATAACAGTAAAATGGATCTCGTTCTAAAACATTTATAAAATGCCTTCCTGTCTCCTCTCTGATTTCCTGTTGGAGATTCTGATTTCCTCTGGGCTTCCCTGGGCGGGTCACTTGCTGGAGGGGTGTCTTCTGAGCTGCAGAGTTAGGGCAGCAGAAGAAGAAGAGTTGGCACCAGTCAGGATGGGTAGAGGGGCTATGGATATAATTGACCACTTAGCATAGTTGTGTGGCTGTCATTAAGTATTTCAGCCAGCCCTAGCTGGTTAGGCTCAGTGGATAGAGCGTTGGCCTGCAGACTGAAGGGTTCCAGGTTCCATTCCGGTCAAGGGCACATGCCCAGATTATGGGCTCAGTCCCCAGTGTGGGCTGTGCAAGAGGCAGCCGATCAATGATTCTCTGACAGTATTGATGTTTCTGTCTCTCTCTTCCTCTCCCTTACCCTCTGAAATCAATAAAAACAAATTTTATGAAAAAAAATATTTCAGGCCAATGATGTTTCCATACAAAGGCGAGTCATGTGTCACCCAGACTTCAGTTCCTGGGCTTTAATGGAAGACAGTGAGCTCCCCACGAAGCCCTGCTTGGGATTATTTCATTTAAGAATCTCAGCGACCTGGAGTTAAGTGCTTTTTTCCCCATTTGGCACATGAGGCCATGAAACCACAGAAAGTAAAATAACTCTCCCCACGGCACATGGCTATTAAATGTTTGAGTCTAGATTGGAACCCAGGGCCGTCTTTAAAGTCTGTGGTCTTTCCATCATGCTGCCTCTCTCATTAAACCTAACAGATAAACATGCTTGTAATAAAAAAATTACTTAATACTTATCAATTAAGGGTGGAACTTTCTCTGAGATCCAAAAGTCACCATCGCAGGCAGGCAGACTCCTTCATAACCTGAAGACAACTCATGAAGACCAGGGGTCAGCCGGGCCAGCTGCGGGTAAGGAGCTCTTCCAGGGATTATGCTCATTTTTTTCATTCCTGTATTCCCATTCTTGTATAGTGCTTAGCCCATAGTAGGTGCTTAATAAAATTTGTTGGATGAATGAGTGAAAATAATATTTTACCAAGTCTGGCCCAAAGGCACGAGCTGAGTTAGGGATGGTTTGTGATCCTCTCCCTAGGTATAGGTAGATGTGTTTCTCAGGATGTGTTGTCTGATCAGCATTAGTCAGGAGCATGTGTGATTATCCATTATCAGCTCCAAGTCGCAAGCACGAAACTGTCTAACATGGGAAGTGAAGAGTGTCCCTTTTCCTCCTGCCCTCGCAGCATGGAGTGAAGATAAGCTCTCTCTTGCTGGCTTCTCCCTGATCCCTCAATCCCACTGGACTTGTGCAAGCCCCCGGAAGGGACCCCCTCCTCCGGAGAGTGCCTACAGCCTCCTGCTTGCTCCCCACAGGGAGAATTTGGACTGCAAGTGTATGCCAAGCCCAGTCATTAAGCCACGAATATTGTGCCCAAGAAATAAGAAAGCGAAAGCATTACCAGTAGATTTTGTCACAATCCTAAATCTCCCCAATGTGTCAACTCCGGGAAAGTCCGGGTCTCCAGCAGGAACCCATCTGCTGTATTTCTGGTGTGACACTCCTCTGTTTATATTTGCTCATTTCTCTCACAGAGTGCCAGAGAGAAAAAGTGGTATTTAAATTTTTTCATCTGCTACTATTTATGCAAACACATTGCTCTCCAAGTGTGGGTTGAGCGATGTGAGTAAAGCAGACACAGCCTCCAACGGACCAGAGTGTAACTTACTAAAAAGCGGGGAGAAGTGCGTGCCCTTCTGAGGATGGGAAGGCAGGACTGTCCTCAGACCAGCTACACCGGACGGAGGAGAAGTTCGGGGTCTTGAGCCCCACCTTGGGGGCCTCATTCGCATCTATGGGCTTCTGCGTTAGAGCCACTCGGGCTGGTTAGAGCTCTAGATCCCTGGCTGAGGATATCACCGTGAGCAATTATGAGAGAGCGTGCTACTGACGTAAGGAGAAGGAGGAAGAAGGAACTCCACCAAACTCTTGGCTAAGTGCTTCACATACTTCATTTCATCGCAACAGCGATCCTGTGATACTGTCTTTGTTTTCAGAGGGAGCTTCGCAGAGGCCATACAACCTTGCTTGGGATTATGGGTTTTAAGTTGTCTATTTTGAGATCCACGCCCTTTCACCTATATCACAGGTAAGAGGCTTCCGAGGCTTAAACTCTAATGGTATATGCATTTGTAACCTAAATACCTAACATTTGTCGTGAGCTGACTATGAGATAGCCTGGAGACAGAGAATGTCAAATTCCTTTATATGATAACAGATGGAAAGTTTGTAATCACCCCATGAGGTAGATACTGCTATTGTCCCATTTTTACTGATGGGGAAACGGAGTTCACATATGAATCAAGTTGTCCGAATCACAAGGAAATATCAGAAGCCATTCTGGGTCCAAGTCTAAGCAGTTAAGCACAGAACAACACTGCCTGTCCTCTGAGGAGAGCTTTTAAACATTCTAGAATCTTCCACCCCTTCGACCACCCATACATAGATATAACAGGGACGATACCCAGGAACACAGCATTTGAGTTCCTCCCTACATCCCTCTTCTTGCGGCCCTGAGGCCTTGCCAGGATGAGCAATGCCTCAGGCAGGTCAGGACTATTACAACAAGCTTGAAAAACAAACTGGATAATCAACACTCTTTAGAAGTTCAAGAACCACGCACTCAGCTTGTAGAGTTCCTTAAGATAAAGAGGCTATTCCTTTGTGTGTGGCAGCAGCCAGCTGATGCTAGAGAAGATGGAGTAGACTGCCCCACATCAGGTCCAGAGTCCTTTGTCCCCTCCTAACTGCTCCTCTCCAGGTCTTTGCCGGAAGGAGAATGAAATAAATTAGGGAACATCAAGGACAGGAGAGCTACTCTTATTTCCCATGGAATCCCTTGGTTGGTAGGGCATTGCCTTTAAGAGGGCACACCCATGGGGTGAGGAGCCAGGCCCGGTCTCAGAGCCAGCAGCACAATCTACAGCAGCGATTTTCAACCCATGTGCTGCAAGAATTTTTAAAACATGTAATACCTGACTATTTAGTCAAGGGCACTGGCCTCTTTCTCCTTAGATTGTCAAATACCAAAATATGACAACAGCCAATACAACAAGAGCTGTCCAGTGTGAACGAATCAAAATTATACCTATTTTTTTAATTATACCTATTTTTTGGTCAGATCAGCAAAAATATGTAACATATTGTTTGCTGTGCTGTAGAACTTGCGTAATTAGTTCATGTGTGCCACGAGACAGAAAAGCTTGAAAACCGCTGGTGTACAGAGAAACCAGCAGAAGGAGGGAGGAATCTGAAAGGCTGAGCCTTACCCCAAAGACACAGGGTTGAGCTGAAAGAAACTATTTACATAATTGAGTGACTGAGTTTTCAAACCTATTGAACTAAAATTAGGTTTTCCCCTCTGGCAACCCAGCAGGTAGGGGTTGAGAAGGTGACATTAGAGAAAAAGGAAACCATGTTTTCTTTACACATCTGAGTGGTGTGAGTAATTCTGCGATCCTGGTTTACACCTGCAAGGCTAGGCAGATGGGAGTTTCAGCAGCCACATTCAAAGCTGAGGCTGCCCGGCCTCACTCAGCCCTTCTCCGTAGCGACCTTTCCCTGCAGGCCTGGTCTCTCCCCAGAGAGTTCCACATCCTTATATTTAGACAATGTAAGACCACGTCCACTAGCCTCAACCACAGCACCCAGTGTGGGTAAACTGCCTGGCTCTCTTGGGGGAAGACAATGGTGACAAGGAGGACGATTGTGCCCAAGGAGTGGACTTAGGCCGATTTCTATTGCTTGTGTGTGTCCAGGACAGTGACTATGGCAGAAGGTTATAACCCACAACTGAGAGGCTGCAGTCACCCCATTCCCATCACAAGAGGAAGATGCTGAAGACCAGCCCAGGAGAAGGGAAGAGAGGAACACCGCTGTGTCGCTAAGGACTGGAGTTCAACTCTGTCGACTTCGCTAGCAGCTTGACGTGTGTATGGATAAAAGGACCTGGTGCTTCCCGTGGCAAAAGGTTGCTATTACGCTAGAAATGGAAAATGAGGAAAGAAGAATGGTCTTCTCCGAGGACATAGACGCCTCTTCCTATCTCTTCCCCGTGACAGGCCGCAGAAATGTAGAAGGTAGGCACCCAGGTTTGGAGGTTCATATCCCAGTTTTGCCACTTCCTTCCTGTGTAACCCTGGGCAAGTTACTCAACCTCCCTGTGCCTTTCATCTGGCTTCTCATCTGTGAAATGAAGAACATAATAGTACCTGCCTCACAGGATTGTCAGAGGATTAAATGACGCATATAAAACCTAACGAACAGTTCCTGGCACATAATAAACCCTCAATAAATTGGGCTGTAATTATTTTATGAGAAGGGTAGGAGTTGTATGATTTTGAAGGCCCTTCTAGTTTAAGGTACCCCTTAATTTACTAACAAATGAATAAGGGTAAACTGTAATTGGATTTTTCAAACTCTAATTGGTAAACTCTGATTATAGAGTATCTCCCTCCACAAGCTGATTCCCCTTCGCAAGGACCTGCATCTCCACCCCTGGAAAGAAAGATATTCAGTCAATGAATCAGATCCTCCAGCCAAACAGGGTTTGGAACAAGTTTGACTTCTGGCCATTGCTGTCATGAAGGACGTGCTGATAACCATGTCGTACAAGAAGACAGTCCCTGACGGCTGACCTTTTCCTCCTCTAGGCTGAGGTCAGGGTCAAGTCCGTCTTCATGCGAAATATGCACTTTAGCATGAAAACAATATTCATGGAGAGAACGTGGATTTTAAATTTTGATCTCATGGCTTCCTCACTGGTAGAGTCTAAGGCAAGCATGTCAAACTCAAAGGCTAACACAGGCCAAATAAACAAGGTTTAAGTTTTGCCGCAAAAAAACCAAAAACTTCAATTTTCATAGAAACATAGGTTTATTTTGATAGAGACATGCTGAATACAAAGGGCTGAAATAAATGAGTCATCGTTAACATAAAATAGAACATTTTAATAAAAATTAAATTTTTTCCTGAACATTAACTTACCAGACACTTACACAAATTAATAAGTGTAATGCAAATAAACCTATTTTTCTTGTTCTCCAAAAGCGAAATATTTCCTGTTGCATGTACCAAACAAGTCAGTCTAAGACTAATGACGTGGTAATCAGCTGCTAAAATATTTTCTGCTAGTATTAGTGGAGAAAAATGGTGCAGCTGCACATAAGGCGCATAAGAGAAATGAATGCAACATGATTATAGTAATCAGTCATTAGCAAACATAATTTGTTATTAATGATTATGTATGACAGGATGTTGTAAAAATTAAGTTACAAAATTTTTACTAAAATGTTTTTTACATACCGTTATATTGGCTGAGTCACAAAAATTACTCATTTTCTCGGCTCAGTTTAACATGCTTGTAGTAGGATCTCGCAAGGGAGGCCACATGTGGCCCGCAGGCCGCAGTTTGACCAGCTTGTAGTAGGATCTTTCGAGGGAGAATGAAATTAACTTACTCATCTAAAGTGACCAGCATAGAGTCTGCACTCATTAAATGCCAGCTCCCACTTCCTCCTCCCCCCTTTCCTGCTGAGATACAGAGCCTGCCCTGGGGGAGGGCATTCATTGAATGATGTGTCAGTCATTTTTCTCTCACTCTCCTGGGCACGTGGTCATGAGGATGGGAGAAACAAGCATCCATTTTCTGATCCTTCCTACCTGGTGAAAACTGCCAGTCTTTCGCTTCTAGCTCTTAAAAAAAACCATCAAAGTCCAGCTGTGAGTGACTTACCAGCTGCTCTGAGACCACCCTGATCAAGCGAGGAATAAGTGCCCTGCTCATCCCTCTGGAGGGTGGAAGCAAGTCAGGCCTCAAGAAAATCTACCCCAAGCCTTTCCAAGTTTACAGGGAGTGTGGAACCCCCAAGGGGGCAGGACAAGTGAGACTCGGGTCAGGCTTGGCCCTGCATTGAGGTGCTTCATTGTCAAGTGGGGAGCTAGTGTATGTCCTGCCAGCTTCTTACCAGCGTTTTAAGGACAACATGGAGCCTCCGTCCAGCCCCTACTGGCTGTATTCATTCACAATCACCGAGCCCCTCGCCTTTCCTGCTAAGATCCAGTCAAGCACCCAGCCATCAAGCCTTACCTGCCCCTCCCCCACGTCCTTGTCTTCAACCACCCTGAGAACTTTTCTGAGAGGCAGCAGAGACCAAGAACCGGGGCCGTGGATGGAGTCATCGTAGCTGTTGACACAAAGTGCTGACATTGGAAAGTACCGCTGCTGAATAAAAAAGCCACTTCCCAGAGATGACAGCTCTGCTCAAGGCTTGGTTCCTGGAACACCACCGGTTGGGTCCAGAGCTCAAAGTCTCCTCTGCCTCAGTTTCCTAGCACGTGGGAAGGGGGTGGCAACAAAGGGAGGTTGCTACCTGCCGCCCAACCTGTCATCGCTCCACGCGTGAATGACTTGACCAGCTGTCAGAAAGCTATGAAAATTAACTCATATTTATCACATATTGTGAGGCGAAAAGTGACAAAATTAGGCAGAGCTGAGGCAAGTGGTAGGGTGTTAGCTGGGGTGCCGTGGCTTTTGACAGCGTCCCGTTAGCCTGTGAACTGAACTTTAATTTTTGTTAAAGTAGACAATTTTGGATCACAGTTGTTTTATTTTTTTATTCTTTTTGCTTTGTAAAACGCTTTCATCCCTTTCCTTCTAAGTGTTGGAATCTAAGAGCCACTCCACCCAGCTGAGCTGCCCAGGACTGCAATTTAAAAAGTAGTGAGCATAGTTCAGATTCTTCTCCACACCATGCCAACTAAAGGAATAGTATCTAGCTTGCTTTCTCTTTTTCTTTCCTTCTCTCTCTTTAAAAAACAAAACATTTTTATTGACTTCAGAGAGAGAGATAGAAACATCAATGATGAGACAGAATCATTGATGGGCTGTGTACTGCACACCCCACACTGGAGATCAAGCCTGCTACCCAGACCTGTGTCCCGACTGGGAATTGAAACACGACCTCCTGGTTCATAGGTTGACACTCAGCCATTGAGCCACGCCAGCCGGGCTCTTTCCTTTTCTTTTTAATGAAACAAGTAACATGTGTAGGATTGGAACTCCATTCGGTCCTGTTCAGCATTTGCCCTCAAAGGTGACTTAACTCCTGTGACATTTGCAAGGGAGTCTCATTCCAGACTCATTCGGAAATGCTGACGTTTCTCTGCTCTGGACCCCTTATTCTTTTTGCCTCTCCGCTCCGATTTCAAGAGCACAAAAGGGAAAGATGGCCACAATGGCCTGCCATCTGCTGTCTCACAGCTCTGATGTAAGACACGCAAAGCCTGGGCTTCTCTGATGAGGAGCAGTGAGGAGGAGGAAGTGGGAAGAGGCCCCAGGGCTGCGGTGGAGACTCAACCAGCAAAGTCAGCACCTGCAGACAGAAGAAGGCAGAGAATGAGCATGTGCCCAGTGAGCCCCAGAGAAATCACCAGATAGTCCAAGTCGGGGCGCTTTCTGCTCCCTGAGGGCGCTGCTCGAGGCTGTCGGTGCCATGGACTCCCTCTGAAGCCAGGGACTGCTTCTCGTGGGACTAATTAGTCTCTCTGCCTCACTCTCACCTCCTTGCTTTGATCTGAATTCTTCTCCGGGGTTCCTATTACAGGCTGGTTCCACTTGAAATCAGTTCCCAGTGTCCACAGTTTCATTTATACCCTAAAAATAGAAACAGATGAAACATGTCATCACGATCAAAATAAATGAAAATGAGTCCCCACTCCTGACACCATTTTGATTTGTTTGATTTGTTTCCAATGGGATAGATTCTACCTACTTCTCATCTTGCTTTGTCAATTGCTTTATTTGATTCCCTTTTCCTTCTTCCTCCTTTTGGGCCAACCCACTGACACCCACCCCACAAAACAGCTCCACGAACAACCCTTTAGTTAGGACAGTACAGGATCCTCCATCAAAGGTAATCAGCAATGTGCTAGGAAGCATCGGGCCTGCCACCTCTCTGAACTTGCCTGGGACCATGTGTGTCTCCATTTCTGTGACTCATCAACCTCTCTGGTTTCTATGCTGTTAGATTACTTCGGGGTGAGGTGTGAGAGGCAGAACTACTTCCAGAAATTCAAATTAGTAGTTATCATCGTCCACTGAACCTCAGAAGACGGACTCAGGATTTGTTGAGTGACCCCAGCAGCTAAGAGCCGGCAGAGGCAGCGAGCGGGGCGCCCACACCCAGGCTGTCCTGGGAGGTGTCAGCACACTTGGTCTCCTGAGGATGGTGGTTTGCACATTGTTTGTGGTTTGCCATCATTTCAGTGGATAAAAATCCCCAAAGGCCCACTGACCCCGCTGACTGCCACTTACCGACACAAAAACAAACTGACACTTGCTCATTGAGAAGAAGGCCAGCGCTTTGGCAGAGCACAAGAGTAATGTCTTTGGCTCCCCAAGGCCTCATGGGCTCCACAAGTATTTACTGATGTCATTCAAGTCTTCTAAGGGTGGATCATACGTAATGTCCCAGTCATTTGGGTCTTGCAACTGCCCTTGGAAGGTCCATGCCTTAGAGTAGAACCAGGGAATGGATGACGGGCAGACTAGGTTCTTGATTTTTACGAAATGTGGTAAGGAGCCGAGGAGCAGTAGCTGCCCGAGCCTCCACTTGCTCAGGATTAATCGCTGAGTCTGCTGACGACTGTTAAAGATGTTTCTCTCTAAAAGTTGGTGGGGAGACAGGATGGTCCAAAGTGGTCACCAGGATGGCCAGTGACTGAAATGCTGGCATAAGAGGAAAGGAGAGGAGGCCGTGAGCATGGAGGTGCTTCTGAGGTCACGTGGGCAGTCGCCTGGGCCATGCTCCCCTGCCTCAGGATGCCCTTTGTTTGGGCAGTGTCCCCGGGGGCAGCTGAGCTGGTGAAAAACACGACAAAATAATCCCATTAAGTTTCCATTATCTGACACATTAAAAACTCTAATGAGAGGTTTTCGGAGGAACCGAGCAGCAGGGCACCTCTAATGGACCCTGTCCTCTGTGAGGTTGTCCCTGTCACTGTGGGCAAGCCCCAAGCAGTTTCCCTAGAAGCGAGCAGATTGGGCACCGTGGGCCCGGGGATCCCCCCGGGGAGCCATGAGCAAGAGACAGAGAAGCAGCCGGTACGAGGCTGGCACCCGGAAGAGACCCTCGGCCTGGAAGGTGATCGCCTTGAACCCTGCATTTTGTGAAATGTTCTCGGAAAGTCTGAACAGATTTCACCTTGAAGGTTGCAAATTCTTTTTTTTTTTTAGTTCGTTATTGATTTGAGAGAGGGAGGAAGGAAGAGGGAGGAAGGAAGGAAGTGAGAGAGAGAAGTGAGAGAGAAACATTGATTGGTTGTTCCCTGTGCACACCTGGACTGGGAATGAAGCCTGCAACCTGGGCATGTGCCCTGACCGGGAATTGACCCGGTGACCTTTCAGTGCAGCGGATGATGCCCGACCGAGTCACAGAGGCCAGGGCTGACAGGTCACAGATTCTTTCAGGGTGGTGTTGTCTGAAGGCAGGTCAAATGCCCTGGAAAGGGCTCTCACCTCTGTGGTTCCCAGGCTGTGGTCTCAGACTTCAGGTACGAGAGGAAGGTGACTGCGAAGGCTTATTCCCCTGGTAGTGAGCGACTGTGGAAACACTCACCCCACAGACCTGCCAGATGGCTTCCATTGTTCTCTGTCCAAACACAGCATCTCCTCACCAGCTCTGCATCTCATCTTGGCTCTGCATGGCCCAGCAGTGCCATACCCTCCAGTGGCACCAAGCCCAGAGAGTGCCCAGCGGTGCTCAGCT
Source organism: Murina feae (assembly GCA_004026665.1). Classification (NCBI taxonomy): domain Eukaryota; kingdom Metazoa; phylum Chordata; class Mammalia; order Chiroptera; family Vespertilionidae; genus Murina; species Murina feae. Next base: position 4,534 of record PVJC01014376.1, on the reverse strand, counting down.
CCATACAGGGCTTCTGCTGGCCTCCCAGCACCCTCTGCTTCACGCCTACTGGGGAGAGGAGATTACTAGGCGGCAAATCATGCCGTTGTTGTTGTTATCCTGAAGTGTAATAAACCTGTGAGGTGCAATAAATTAAGACAAGGCTTCCTTCTCACGTTACACGCTGCCAATAGTTTTATTGTAACGGCTGGGAGACAAGGGTTTTCCTTTTTAGGCAGGAGCCGGCTCGTCAGGACACCCGGCATCTAACGTGCTTAATGGTGTTAGGGAACATGAGGGCCTGAGAGTGTCTGGGAGAACTCATTCGAGTTCATTATCATAGCAAGGTCAAGGTACCTGCAGTCTGCAGAGCTGGCCTCCCTCACAAGACTTACAGCGCTTTCTCTCGGTGATAAGCCCGAACTGACTTCTAAGATCACAAACTGGTTCTGGAACTCGTGAAAGTCAGCAGAGGAGTGAGATGGTTGCAGAGGCTGAAACTGTGGTCATGTGTTCATTTGGGCAATTGCAGTTGTAGTGAGAAACCCTACAACTCCTTGCAGGGAGACTCTGGTCGACTAGATGCTGGTCCAGAGGGCCACAGGCCCTGCCTCTCCTTCCTCGCTGCCGTGTACCTCCAGGCTGCAGGAGGCGAGGGGAGGGCTTGAGCAATGCTCCCTTCTATGCTTTGCCAAGTTCAAAGCCCAATCGAGGCCTCCTCCAGTCTTGTCCCAGCATACCTGACACTGAATGAATTTTTTTTGTCAAAAATCCTCCTCTTTAGTAGCAAATTCTCTTTCCAGGCTCTATTTTAGAATTCAGCCCTTCCTTTTTTTAAAATTCAAATGTTAGTCATCTGAGACACCTTAACTCTCTGGTTGGAGAGCCTTCTTTTTATCAACTTTCGTCTCACCTAGGCTCATGCGTGCTTTCCCCTAAACTAGACCTACTGGGTGCTGGGGCTCTGCCTTCTGGGCCATGGTGTTCCCTGAATACTTGTGAAGCTGGGGAACACATGGTCCCCAACTGGTGATGGTTCTGTTTGCAGTTTTTTTATTTTACGGTGGTGTAAAAGTGACACACATGCAGTAGAAACTGTCCAGATTTAAAATTTTGATCTTTTCCTGGGCTAGCAGTTTGTAGTATGATACTGTCTCATGATGCTGGGCAGCCATAGCTCCCAATACACCACACAACCACGAGGGTTGAGCACTGACATTCCACAGTGGATTGTGTCTCCTGTGTTCTTTGGCTATTGTACTCTGAGTGTGTGTAAGGTGGGTTGGGCTAGCTCTGACGTTCCCTAGGTTAGGTGCATTAAATTTCGACGTAGGTTATTCTCAACTTATAATGTGATGTAACCCCATTGTAAGGGAACATCTGTATAAGTGTTGATTGACTTTCAAAATAGTTGCCTAGCTTATCTGACAAATGTCAGCGCTATTCCCCTAGTTTATTATCCCCCCTGTATTGCCCTGCAATGCTCCTTATGACCTTCCAGCCCCAAATGACTGACTCCCCAGGTAATCTCCTTGTCCAAACCCTAACACTCCCCACTTCGCTCCCTCTTAGAAACTACCACACCCCTTCATCGAGTCTCACTTCTTCGCAGCTAAGACAGGCAATTTCATTCTCTGCGTTGGAATAGTTTCATGAATTCTGTTTTTCTCTGTTATGTTTTCCCCGCCCCATACATTCTACCTCCACTTACTCTGTAAGAAGCCTAATCAGTACAAACTCTGGGGAAGCCGAGGTCCTCATTGCTGAATCTGATTGAATTTAGGATTTGCTCCCTCAGCTCAGAATTAATATTATAAGTGTACTGGATGCACATTTTTACTTTCTGGCCCCCCGCTAATATTTTTTACACGCAGTGTCCAGTATTTGGCTCAACTAGTTATTCAAATGCACAGGGATTGCCAACTCCTTTTTTGGCCTGTCCTCTATCTCACCACTGCCCCCCCATCACTTCAACACACACACACATGCACACACACACACATGTCACCGGAGATGGGAATGTTGGAGTCCTTGCTGGAATTCCCCTTGGGTTGTATCATTGTTTGGAAGTTATTGGTTCTCCTCCAGGAGCAGATATGGACAGAGGAAAGAGTGCCTATCTTAGCTCAGCAGATCAAGTAGCACAAACCCTAGGCCTTCATCTCTGTAAGGCTGCCTAGGGCAACATGGTCTTTCTGCTAATGAGTGGACAGATCCGTATTACAAATATTTATCGAACACTTATCTTGTTCCCAGTACGATATTGTTCATTATGTCATCTTATTTAACTTAATTCTAATCCTTGAAGGTAGCATGGATTTTTTTTTCACTTATAAATGAGGAACAGCCAGGCTGGTGTGGCTCAGTGGTTGAGGGCTCAGGAGGTCAGGGCACATGCCAGGGTTATGGCTTGATCCCCAGTGTGGGTTGTGCAGGAGGCATCCAATCCATGACTCTCTCCCATCACTGATGTCTCTCTCTCCTGTCCTCTCTGAAATCAATAAAAAAATACATACTTTTTTAAATGAGGAAGCAAATGTTCAAACGTGTTAGATGACTTGCTCTGAGTGGTAGAACCAGATTTGGGGGTTCTAGGTCTACTGTTCTTCACATTTCACCGTGTTTCCTCCTGTGTGCTTTTTAATTCTTTGTTAATAGCTCCTCTGTGCAAGAGCTGGAACTCTCTTAAATAACCTACAGAGCCCAGAAATCCCATTGCAACAAACCCCATTCCAAAGCCAGCATTCTCTCCTGGGTTTCATCTGGCAAATACTCAAGTACATTATGAAAGTTCACCCAGTTTCTCAGTGGGAATTGGGAGCTTCAGACATCTTCAAGATTGGGTCCAAGTGTTAGACATCAAGGGGACTAACAGGAAGCCTGATGATGTTGTAAGATGCTGGTTGTATGTTCCTTTATGCCATAGACTGTGGGTCTGAAAGTTGTATTAATTTGTTAACAATATTGAAAGTACTACAAAAATGGAGGGGGGGGGTATTTCCACCTAGATTTTTAAAAAGACCTTTTGACTATAATGTCAATTTTAAAAATCTGTTAGTAAATACCCATTATCTTTCCTATAAAAGTAGCTAGTACTTCTTCAATATTTACTATGTATCAGTTACCATTATGAATTTTTGTGTATTATTTAACCTTCACAGCAGCTCTATGAGGTAAATGCTATCTTCATTTTACACAAAAGGAAACTGAGGCTCAGAGAGGTTAAGTAGTATGTCCGAGGTCACACAGCTGGGTAAGTGGCAGGGTTGGGATTTGAACTCCACACAGTGTGACTCCAGAGCCAACATGTTTAACTACACTTAGGGTTGGCAGACAAAATATAGGATGCCCAGTTGAGTCTGAATTTCAGATAAACAACCCCAAATATTGCACGAACATATTTATACTAAAAACATATTTGTTGTTTCTCTGAAATTCAAATTTAACTGGACATCTTGTATTTTTACTTGCTAAATCTAGCAACCCTCACCACGCTATCCTGCCTTGTATAAATGCATCTCTCTCTCTCTCTATTTGGGTTGCTTAACTTAATGTTTACATATGCTTGAGTTTTGTCGCAGAATAAACGATGTGAACTCATAGCTACAAAGTTAGGACATGCCCTCTTTGGATACCTTTTCCCTCCATTTTTTGAAGGCTGGGTTGGTCTGGGGACAGTCTCCTCCTTGATAATGTAGTTGAGTGTAAGCTTTTCCCTTCTGATAAGAAAGAACTTTGCTTACTGTGGGCACATTCTGGCCTCCTGCCTGCACGGGGCTTTCTCATTGGCAGCCAGCGGTGTCCTGCGTGGTGCTCATTCTTATCCAACTTCCTTGCTACAGAAATCCTTGATTCCTTCTAGGAGCCGCAGAGCTGCTTGGCCGAGTAGCTGCTTCCTTCCGATGACTGGGAAAGAATGAGCTGGCTGCAGCTTAGCAGGGAGGGACCCTACACATAACGTCTGTTATATACAATATACAAATGGGCAGCAAACACATCACCCAACAGACATCCTTCATTATCTGTGTGTGCACTCCTCCCCACTAAGTTACTTCACGCAATGCATACACGCCTTCTCTCACCACCCAAATAACCTCAGCTAAAGAGAGAAGCTGCTTCTCACAGCCACTGAGAAGACAAGTGTCCCCCAGATCATACAGTGCATTTCAAAACAAATAAAGAGCACTTTGGAATTAGCTGATCTTTATTATCTTTTAATAATGTGGATAATTGAAAATTGACCATCTATTTACAAGTCTGTATAGTTATAGAATTACCTGTATAGTCAAGATTTTTAAAGTCTTTTAAAAGCAGCATGAATTTTTATGAACCCAGAATGAAATAATAATGATAGATGATATCTACTCTATAAAAGCGAAATATTAAAATTAACCGTTTCTCCGAGACAGGGTAAGCCACGCCCACCAGCCAATCAGAGCGGCTGTATGCAAATTAGCCCAGCCAACATGGCGGCCGCCACTCACGGACCTGAGTAAACAGCCCTTTCCATTGCGGCAGGAGCGAAAGTGAAGCTGCGCCCGCTCAGCTCAGCTCC